>JAMLFT010003591.1:0-21648 GCA_026544285.1 Pachyrhizus erosus | reverse complement strand
AAAAAAATATGTATATATTAAAAAATTTATAAGTGAGAAAAATTTATAAATTTAATATTTTAAGACTTTAAATTTAATATGATGTTAGATTTATTTATATAATTGATTTGCAATTTAGTAAATAAGAGATTTTTTTAATATTTTATTTTCTTTTAATTCCTTAATTACTTTTATATTTTTTTAAATGTCATTTCAGGTTAATATTTTATTTAAACACTTTTAAATACAAAAATTAGACAATTTAAATATAAAGTTATATTTTAAAAAGAAACACAAGATCCCAAAGGAAGAAAAAGACTGCTATGCATGTAATCATGGAAAGTTTTTGACTTCTAAATCACGAACCATGCCACCAGCACGATTGATCAAGTAGAAGGACCACGATAGCTGCAGAGAGAGATATGATTTGATCGAACAAAAAGAGCTATACATTATTGATCTCATAACCACACCACAAGACTTAAATGATTATATAACTACGTGTGTTTCTTCAAGTTCCGTTTCCCAATTAAATCTTAATTAGCACCTTTATTCTTTTCCCATTTTAGTTTTCACATCAATGAATAGTAAACGACTTGTACATATAGCGACTAAATTAGCGAAGAGTGAGCAATATTGATAGTTGATTATTGAATGTGACACGCAAAGAATCAGGCCTGAGAAACTGCACACTGAATAGTTTGACCCATACGCTCTTATATATTAAATTAATTAGAATGTTTGCAATTTTTAGAGTAACTTAATTTCTTAACTTTTACATTTTCAAATTATAAATTTAATTTTTAAGTAATTATTTCTATTTTTTATAATTTTTATATTCTTCTAATCTATATTTTTATATTGACTTCAATACATTTTAGACTCCTACTTTAATGTATTTGTGATTTCACTCCCCCTAATTTCATATACTTTACTTTTAATTCTCATAATTTTTAATTTTTTTAATTTAATTTTCTCACTCTAAAATTTCATCAATAAATAATAAAAATGTAAAAGATCGAGGTGTGATATATAATTAATTTGCGTAAATTTACAACGAAAAAACGTATAAAATATTTATTTAAAAAAACACAAAATGACTCTCAATGTATTTTATACATTATTATTATTTTAAAATATTATATATAAATATATTATTTTATTAATTCATACAAATTAATGATATGTCACACCTCTATTGCATTTTTGTTAATTATTGTAGAAATTTGGAGGCATACAAATGGCCTATAATTTAAACAATTAAAGCATTATAAAAAATTAACTGCGAGCAAAACTAATTTTATGAGATTAAAAACTTAGATAAACCTTTTAAAATTTACCCGAATTTAATAATACAAGTGCAATGGTCGGTTGTTGCTAGTAGTTTGCTTATATGCTTCCCACCAATCAAACATCATTATGAACAGTGCTCCAATTTGAAAATGGTTAATGCAAGCGAAGGCCATCATTAAGAAGATGGAGAACATAGCTATCACGCTGTCTTTACTCGGTGATAGCTAAATTACGAACAGCTATGTCAAGGAAATGTTCATAATTGATGCCAGATAATGATGAAGTAATATTAAATGGCAGATAGGTGATATGTGTTTTAACAATAATAATAATAATTAACGTGAGTAGACAACAAGAGGCTGTTGGGGATGGATTTAAACAAAAGACAAAGACCATGGAGTAAATGGACCCATAGTCCCATATAAATATATATAAGGAAATATAAAAAATAAATACAAGAAAATGAGGAAAAACAACTCTCTTCATATTTGGGAAAGAATTACTCTTATCTTTAATTCTCATATCTTGTTTCAGCATGATTCATGCGATATAGAGTAATGCACACGGCTACATTTTTTATATAACACAGCAACCAAACTATACCAGCTTGTAGATAAGAAGGAACAATGATCCATAAACTGAGATTTAAAAATCTTATTCCTTCCTTCTATTTTAATTATCATTCTAATTTTTTTTACATATAGTAATAAAACTTATTTAATAAATATAAAAGGATAATAATTTTTATTAAATTAATTAAGTCTTAATTTATTTTAATAAATATGATGTAAAATAATAATATTAAAAATATATACAAAAATTAATACTATATTAAAAAATTAAAACGACAATTATTTTAAAATATTTTTTTACACGATAATTAAAATAGAATGGATAGACTAATGGATAATATAACCCCTTGAAGATGTTAATTTGGTTCAAGTTTTTATTGTGTGTAGGAATAAAATTATCAAGAGAAGTAGAACTAACTTTAATAACTTGTAAGAGATTGGTCTTTAAATATTATTGTTTAGGTAATACTCTTTGCACAATATTCAAATAAAAAGGTTTGATCTTTTCAACTTTCAAGTCACAATAACTTGTGGTTAGTTGAAAACTAGGTAGCTATCCTCTCTCAGTCTCTCATATTCGAATTGGTGCAGTACAGAGAGTATGATGCATGGAACATTACTTTGGAATTGGCTTTTGCTGATGATCCAGCTAACACGAGGGACCTTTGGCACCCTTCCTACTCAAATGTGGATGAACATAGTTGATTATATGGCTCTTGTTGTGACAATGAATGATGTTTGTTAAACCTAATACTAGTATATTTATCGTTTTATAAATGATGCATCACGATGATGGTTGATTTGGCTCCTAATATTTCCTATCATTTTCTTTTATAGCGGAAAATAAATATTGGTGGACTAAATTAATTCATTTTTAGCAACTAAATACTAAAATAGCATGTTCTGAAATATATTATTAATATGGAGTTGTTTTAATTTTTGATTGGGGTCGCTAGTCAAACTAACAAGATTAATGTTTTATTATTGTTTTGAAAATTAGATTGCATGTTTACATGGCATGTGGTATCAAGCACATACCATGTAAATAAGACTAACAAAAAATGTTTGCACTGTCTTGACATGTGGTATCAAGCAGTGAACTTGTTATTGACAATAGCGAGCTTTTACGTATGTGTGTCACATGTCATCAATGTATGTAACTAGTTATTGTGATTTGTTAGTTTTAAAAAATAAAATGAAAATAATTCATAGACTTAAATGAACAAAACTTAAATCTTTTTAATGACTGAAATTCAAGCTCAATATGCTTTTTAAAATAAAATAAAAATCTTGACTTAAATTTCTATTAAAGAAAATAAAAATACTTATGTAATATTGATCTTGTTAGTTTGACTATAAAGTTGATCTAACCAACTATCAAAACAACCTTATGTTAGTAATATGTTTAAAAATAACCATATTTTAGTATTTAGTTTTTAAAAGTACTTTATTTTGATCAATCAGTCAAAATATAAAGAAATGATATGTATTTGTTTTATTATTTAAAATTTATTAAGACTCATATAAAGATAAAAAAATGATCTCAATTTCACTTTCTGTTTCATATATTTCACTTGTAATTTTAAAAAATATTTAATAATTAAACTATTTTATAAATATATTTAATATGTTGCTAACATTTCTTTTATAATATATTACTCTTGTTTAGCCATATAGATTTTAAGTTCTTTGTATTCTTAATTACTACAAGTGACATATATTATTTTTTTTAAAGAGATTAAATTAATTAGTTGATCCCTAAACTATCTTAGTTTAATATATCTCTAAATTAGAAAAAAATAATTTAACTATTGATCATGTAAATTTTTTAGTTGATTCCCTATAATTTTTAAAATCATCATAAATTATATTTTTTTTTACAATTTCAAAATGCCACAAATTAATCATAGACACTTATTTTTTACTATACGAACTCAATTAAATAAATTAATTTAGAGACTTAATTGGAAATTGTTTTAATAATTTAAAAATCAACTGAATAATTTAACCTTAAAAATAAATAAGTTAAAATATGATGTTTTTTCTTCAATGCAAATAAAACATGGATATACATAGTATGTATATTTAATGGATATTATTTATTTATTTATAGCACATAATATTATTTATCATATTTTATTTTTTCTTTTTTAATAGTTTGACACATAGATGTGAATGACTTTTTTTTTTTTATATATATATACATATATGATTTTTTATATTCATATCACCTACCGGAAAGTGTATGTGATGCTTTGACCAAATTTACCGAACAAATTGACTACTTAGGAGGGTGAAAATTTTGAACTTCAGCCTAAGATTGGGGAGATTCTTGAGTCATAATCCATTAATTAGAAAATAATTTTCATAAATTCTGAACAGAATAACGAAGAAATGGAAAAAGACGGCTTTGATGTGAAACATGTGCTCTCCTAATCACAGATGCATGTGCTCTGGAAAGAAAGTATGAGGTTGAGAAAAAATGCAACAAGACAAGGATCAATTAACACCAGGTGTTTCCACTATGTGTGGAGGTTACCCAGTACTTATCACACACAACCAATTGGTCCCTTGCCAAAATCTACCTCTTCAACCAAAGATAACTAAAATGGCTGTGCTTAAGTGCTTTTCTTTTCAACCTTGCATTTACTGCTTAACAAAGACCTTCTTCACATTGGACCCACATGATAGCTTTTAGTTAAAGTTGGATTTCCCCCATTAGTGTGCAAATGAGCAATCATATACATACAATACACTTTTTTTTTTTTTTTTTTTATGATTGGAAAAAAGAGTGAGGCAGTAAAAATAAATGAAAATGTGATAAACAATGTGATGATAAATAAAAAAATAGAAAAATAAAATAAAAGTAAGATAAAAAAAATATAAAATACGTTTTGTGTATAAATAAGTGTGTATTTGAAATTAATTGTATAACATGAATTGCATATTCTCTCTTCATGTTTAATACATAAAAAAATACAGAAGTATCATTTTGTTGTTTTGAACTTACACGAGGTAGTTTTAAACACATTATAAATCATCTTTCATCGACATGTCATTTATCTGAGTACAACTAGACTAAAATTTATTAAACAAAGTCTCATATTTGAACTTAACGTAGTGGGAAGGAAATGAACATCCTCCATTCATTTAAATATTGTTAATTTGTGAAGTAAAAAATTAAGGAAACGAGAAACTAGCCCATTAAAAGGTGTGAGCATGCATCATGGCTCGGGAAAAGTTTTCAGTGATACTAGGCTACTATTATATTATTCATCAAAATTGGAACTAAAATTTTTAAAGGATTGGTAGAGTTAAAAGAAAAATAGGGTAAAAGAGAATGGAAGTCATGACCTATATTTCTTAAAATTGCTGCAAAATTTTTACTAGGGTATCATAGGTTGCCATTGTGCCATGACGAGTGGAATATGATATTTTTGTTTTTAGTTGTGAAATTCCGGCGAAGTTTGCGGTTCGGGAATTTCAATATTACCATAAAACCGAATCTAAGAATACTGAAAACCTAAACGAGGGATATTTTGGGAATATGAAGCCTATTTTTAGAGCCTATATGGCATGCGCTTCTGTCACAGTTTTTTCTTTTCTATCTATTTATATGCGTATTAATATCAGCTTTTAACATTACTTTTATGTAATTTTACTTTAATTTTTATTTATTATTTAAGAAGTTAATATATAGATTAAAGAATGTACTTAATATCTTTGTTATTTTAAAATTATTTTTAATTTCTCAATACGATTTTTAGAATGTAAATATTTAAAAATTAGATAAAAATAAAGATATAATTGAATGAAAAAGATTAATAGTCTTTTTTTTTCAAAGATGGATATATAGATACAAAGAAAAATGAGGGGAGTTAAAGTAAAAAACTATTAAAAAATATTTATTACACAAGAAACATAAAAGTCTAATAAATGCTTTATTTTTTAATAATCACTTTTTACTTTTAATTGATTAAAATTAGTTCTTAAGATTAACGTCAACGAAATCAATTTATTTAAGAACTAAACTTGTAAATAGCACTTTTCATTAAACAAAATTTACATGCATTATAATAAGTATTATTAGTATTATTTTATAATTAAAATCAATATTTTTATCTTGATAATCTATAACTATATATAAAGAAAATAAATAATTTTAATGAACGTATTTTTGTGTCTAATAACTACATCTATAAATTACTACTTCTTTTTTAATATTTTATTCTCATAATTATCTTCACAAACTATCCATTATTATATAGCTTTCTTTATTTTATTTATTTTAAAAAAATATAACGAGACAGTAAGACACAAAGTATCTCTTTTTTCTTAGTTACTATCAAGTTATGGAAATGAAAATGGAGTTTATTAAAATAGACATTGATTTTATTTAAATAAAAATATCAATAATAATTATAGGTCAGATTTAGTTATGTACTGATATTTTTTTTTTAAAAATTATAGTATTATCTAAATAAATTATTATATATAATAAGATTATTGACATTTATACTATTTATATATAATTTAAAAGATATTTTTTAAATAAATATAAATTAATTAATAATACAAATACATACATAAGCACATATATATTCAAGAAGAAATCAAATTATTTTAAGAATAATTTTTAAATGTTTTCTATTTTCATAATTTATTTTATTAAAATTAATTATTATTATATTTATTAAAATTTAAAAAATATAAATAATAAAAAAAGAAAATAATCTTCTTAAAATAACTTAATCTATATATATATATATTAGTTAGTACATAAAAAAAAGAAAATAATAAATGAGCTTAGAAAATGGTAGGGTCTTCTACTTCTGTTGTTTTGGCTTTTGTTGGAGGTATGGTGTAGTGGTCGGCCACATGACATATTGTTCCTGAAAAGCAAGGTAGAGGATTTACAGTTCCTTCTCCCATACTCATGACCACGGATTCATGATCATATATGCTCGTCTCTTTTGGATTTTAATATTTTTTTTTAGTCCATGAATTCTGGATTTGCTTAGTTACAATCACATGCTACATTGTTTTAGTTTTTCAATGAATCCAAACTCATTATATGATTGCCTCGTGTTGATCAATATTTTTAATGTGTTCGTATTTGATTATTTTACACTAAAAATTAAAATAACTTTATTAAAAATTAAAATATAATGTTTCTTAAAAAAACAAAATTTTATCGAACATATTCTTGAGCAAATCATTATTTCAATTCCTAAATTTGTATGACACTTTCACCTAAGTCCTTAAATTGAGAACAAATTAAAAAAACTAAGTATTTAAAAATACATTTTGTTTTATAGATTAATTTTTTGGTGGATATTTGTTTCCTAACACAATTAATATTGTTGAAGTGACGGATATCCTATTTATCCTATCATATGTTATCTATATCATTAAAGACCAAAATGAAATTGATATATACTAAAATGAAATATTTAAGTTGTTTCTCTTTTTTTATTTTGTCACATGTTGTTAATGTCAATGAATAACAAAATGAAATATCTTAATATAAAAATGAAATATTTAAGTTATTTTTTTTTTAATTTTTCCTTCTCTTTCATTCCTCCTCCGTCTTCTTTCTCGTTTTCATTCTTCTTCTTTCTTTATTGTATTCTCTCCCTTTGTCTTGTTTCTTTTCTCTATTTTTTGCTCTTCTATTCTTCCTCTATTTTCCTCCTCTACTCCATTCTTCCTTTCTTTTTTATTATTTTCCTCTCTTTAAGTACCATATAATGTCCTGCTTGTCTCGTCATGCACTGTCTATATGCTCCTTTTCAAATTTTCCAAAATACAAGATCTATTAACAAGAGATGATATTCAACAAGGTACATCACACATATAAGACAAGAGAAAGAAAATAAAGAAGAAAGGAAACAAATGAGAAGAAAGATAGAGAGAAAGATGGGAGAAAAGGTAAAGAAATGAGAGATAAATTAGAAAGAGAATAAATAAAGGAGAAAAATAGAGAAAAAAATGTATAAAGAAATAAAGGAGAAAGGGAGAAGAAAGAGATAGGAGAAAGAAGAGAATGAGAAGAGAGAAAAGGAAAATGG
The DNA here is from genome assembly GCA_026544285.1 of Pachyrhizus erosus. Lineage (NCBI taxonomy): Eukaryota > Viridiplantae > Streptophyta > Magnoliopsida > Fabales > Fabaceae > Pachyrhizus > Pachyrhizus erosus. The sequence continues at coordinate 13,733 of JAMLFT010003591.1, read as the reverse complement.
ATGACAAAAATAAAGAGAAAAAAAATTAAATATTTCATTCTTGTTCTTGTTGATTTTATTTTGATCCTTAATAACGTTGATGACATGTGGTAGGACAAAAAAAACTTAAATATTTAATTATAGTTTTTGTTGATTTTGGATCGTTTTGTTTGTGCTTATTTTTTTTTATTTAAAAAGTGCTTAATTTAATAAAGTAAATAATTTTTTAGTTTTTTCAATGTGTTTGTTTAAACTACTTATTTTTAGAATAAGTAATTGTTTTTTTTTTAAGAAGAAAATCCAATCTATTTCTTAAATAATCAATTATTTCAAAAAATATTTTTTTTATAAACAATTATTTTAAGTTTAAACAAGCTCACCCTTCATTTTCGTCCCTAATAGACATAGGCGATATATAATAGTGAAACAAATGGAACGTTATGTGACACTAGCATTAGAAAATATACATCTATAGAGTGAATAATGTGAAGGACATAATACATTTTCAAGGATTTTTTTTTAATTTTCCTTCATTTAAGAACTAGAATGAAAATCCTATACAAATTCAATGATCAAAATGATAATTAATTATTTTTTCTTTGTTTTTTATCTAGCATTTCACTAATATTTTTTTTAGTTTTTTTTTCCACTTCAAATAGAAAGTAATAATACAACAATATTTTAAAGAAGATTCCAAAAATAAAAATTAACAAGAAAATAAGAAAGAAATTTTAACATAAATTAAGAATCTATATTTTAAAAAGGCATTGACTTCCTCTTTCTTTTTTGTCTCACATTTAAATAAAGAATCTATGAATCAAATAAGTAGTTCACAACAAACATTATTCATAAATCATTGTGATGCTAGCTTGTCTTTGGTAACTCAATGTATGGAGCATCTAGACTTTGCTTTGATAAAAAACTAGCAAGGCATGGTAAGATGAACAAATGCATGTTCTCTATAGTATGTATTTGTGGGTAGTTTAGTGAAATATGTTTAGATGTTGATTCATTTCAAAGACATTAAAATGTGACAAATTTAGGACTAGGTATGATTATATTTGTGATAACATGTGATTGAGAGCATAACTTTAAGTGCATAAATAACAATGATGATGAGTTTAGATCCTCGCTTGCATGACTTTCATGCAATTAACACTCAAGATTTGAGTTATGAATGAGTTGTTGCATAGTAATTAGAGATGTGACATAATGTACATTCGAGATTCTGTATAAAGAGAAGTCATGTGAGAAATACAAGAGAAGATTTAAACTCTTCTTATGTTTGTAGGAAAATTTGGACAATGAGTCATATTTCTTTCCTTCTTAATTATTGCACAATAATAATCAATTAACTATAAAAGTATGTTATGCTAACTGGACACAAGATTGATAAAAAAAAATTTAAATTAAGAGTTTAATAATCATATACTAATATAAAATAGTTTTACATTGGCAACCAATCATAAATCATCATTAGTATAATTTTTAAGTTGGTCATTATAAATTTCAAATGACATGAACACTTTTTGGTCATTTTCAACCACCATTAAATGCACATATTAAAAGTAATTATTTTAACATAATGGTTTTTAATTTTTAATCGTTACTATTAATAAGTTTTATTTTTATTTTTTTAGAGGAGGCTTAATGCATAAGAAATGATAATTTTTTAATTTTTGTTCTAATGTTATTTTTTTCATTCGAATGGGCACCCACAGGTACATTTGTTATGCCTAGTGAGCTACCTCAAATTGCTCATTCAAAAAGAAAATAAAATTTTTTAATAATGGTTGTTAAAAATTATTACTATGATAAAATTAATTATTTTAAATATATGTAATTAGTGGTAGATCAAAACTACCAAAAAGTGTTTGAATTGTTTAGGATTTAATAGAGATATGATGTTAGAGCAAAATTTGTGATGTTTTTTTTTTTAAATTAAGAGGCAAAATTTATGAAATAAAAAATTAAGGACAAAATTCATGAGATTGTATAACTCCAGAAACAAATTGTGTAATTAAGTCTTGAATAAAGTATTAACAACTTAATAATGGTAATCTAAAAAAAAATAATAGGTTAATAGCTTGTTTAAATAAAAAAATTTTTGTTAAAAATAATTTAATATGCAATTTACCAAAAAAAAGGTGTAATGAACTTAATTATTGGAGTGAAAAAATTATATAAGATTTTATTTTACTAATGAGTGTAAAACCTAAAATTATATTGTTATTTCATTATTATAATGATGACAAAAATTATTAATTTCAAACATTTTTTAACATGTTCATTTGTGTTTCAAAGAAGAAGAAGAAAATTCATTTGTGTATGAGATTTAGAAGTTAGAATTCATTAATTTCGTATTTCAACATATCAATATAAATGACAAGTAAACTCAATTGTTTTTCCTTGACATACAAGCAAAGTAAGCATTTAGGGACCCTACAAAATGTAGAATATCATTGATCAAGCAAGCAATAGTATAAAGGGAGATTCATTTCTTATTATCTTCAATGTGTTGTTTTAGGTGTCCCTATCTAATTATCAATATAGATTTATACAATGATTAAAGTCAAAGAATTTTCAATAATATTCTTTTCTTCATTTTGGGAGAACCACTCTGTTAGCCCAATTATGTGTAATAAGAGACATGGATGGTGGAGGAGATGAAATGAATTATCTAATAGTAGATAAAAAAAGTGATAGAGAGTTGTCCATGATTAAAGCTCATTGGTATCAAATTTTCCATATCTTTCATCAATAGTATGTTAATTTAGTACATCTTGTTCATGCATCTATTTTATAAAATTTACGTATTATATTAGTAATTTATATATAGACTAAATAAAAAAGCCTCTACTTCAAGGAAAAAAAATCAACTTTTAAAGATTCATGACAAAAGTAGAAACATATATTATTTGGTAAATCAAATTGTCTTCAATTAACTTTTTTTTATATCATATTTTTTTTTATTATTTGTATGTATTTTATATAATTGAAATAAATAAGAGTACATTATACTAATCACGCTTAAGGTTTCAAGAAATTATATAATTTTTTTTACTTCTTTAACATTTACAATAACTTCCTTTATAAGGGAGTGTAATGTAATGTTTTTGTGTTAGTATATGTTTTTCAAATAATGAAGATAGAAAAATAGGAAATTTTTGTGCAATTTCATGAAATTTCATAAACAAGTAGTATAATTACTCTAAATAAAAAAAATAGTTGAGATTACAAAGTTGAAATTCGCCAAAAAAAATATACACAATCTGTTTAGTATTAAATTTATTTATTTTTAGTTAACAACAACTTATTATTTTTCTCCTCTTCTATTTTTGTATTGTTATATATATATATATAAAATTATACCGGTGTAGCTTTACTAATAATTACATCATTCAATAACTTTATATAAAATCTAAATTTTGTTAATTTAACTGTTGAATTAGAACTTTATATTATATTAATTGTTTGTGTCAAATTTTGTAAAAATTGGATAACAATAAGAATGTTATCAAATTATTCATATTTTAATATATTTTGAAAAATATATACAACATTCATTTTGATTTATATGAATGAGATATCAAATAATTTTATACTAATATAAAATTTTGTATATATAATCTATGTGAAATGAACTTTGAATCCAACGATAGATTTAAAAAAAATATTATCTAATTGAAAGTTATTGAATAATGTCTAGGATTTAGGGTTTACCATTTAATAAATTTATATAATGTGAATTAAAATCACAATTCCTTTATTTTAATGTTGGAAGCCAAAAGTTCTATAACTTCAAATCATAAAATCTATGTTTGAATAGAAATAGTAACAATTGTCAATTACAAACACAATAAGTGATCTCATAATTCTTTCCTAATCATGTGTGCTTATTTTTAATTGGACCTTAACTTCTCTTTTGGATGGAGAAAGGAAAAATAATTTATGATTTGGTATACTAAAGACCATAATTATATGTTTCTATTTTATATTATTTTTATCTACTCATTAAGTTCATATCAATTTTTTTATAGTCTATTGACTCACCAAAATAGACCACATAAGTTGAGCCTAATTTATATACATAGCTAATATAATTGTAATTAAACATGTAGCCCACAATTAGGGTACAAAATGTAATTTTCCAAAAATCTCTCAATTAAGCTTCATATAATTTCTTAAACAATTATATCACAAGTTTTTTAGACTAACTTTTGTATGATATTTATCTTTAGACCCTTATTTTAGTCAATTTGGTTCATCTCACATATTAGCAATGAAACTATTGCATCTTATAAATTCTTTTTTCATCAATGTTTCTATTTATAAAAATAATCTTTACATTTATTTGATGCAACTCTTAATCAAAATGAGCTATTAGTATCGTTATTATCCTAAAAGAGTCTTTCAAAGATATTAGAGAAAAAATTATTTTTATAATTAAATTTTCCTTTTTTTATTAATTTTTTTTTTAAAAGTAATTAACAACAAGGTGAGTATTATATTTCTTTTCTTTACCCTTAAATATCTAGTTAAAAAGAATGATTTTTTGCACCAGTATTCAATTTGATTAGATCTCAAACATCATTGTTTACTATGTAATTCATCTAATCATTCGTCGTGTCAATCCACTTTTGAGACTTACAATTGCAAATATCTTGCTTGAAATTTATTGGATCATCCTTTATCAAACCAACATCATCTTTGTAATCTTGGAGATACAATATAATCATTCATAATTACATTTCTCCCTCCCTAAGGAATCTCATTAATGACACACTTGCAGAGGTTATTGAATTCAAATTTTCACATTCTTGAATGATGTTAAGAAAATTTGTTTGAACAACATTATTTAATTTTGTGCATGTGTTAGATAATGACTTCATCATTGTCAATCACAAGTTCTTCTTCAAAGACAACATATTTTATATTCCTTTCATCTTCAAACTTAACTTAAGGAATTTTACATTTTGAATCTTGAAAGGATCCTCTCATGAGATTTTAAAACTTATACTTTCCAGAATGTTTAATGTATCTAATGAAATAACAACAAATTGTTCCCAAGTATAGTTTATTTTCACGTGGCCCAAAAGGCCTTACCTCAAGTGGAGATTCCTAAGTATAATTTACTAGTCAATAACTCATAACAATTTTGTAACTACTTACTTAGTTAGTACCCTAATAAAGGAATAAACTATAATTTTTAATGTTTCTACCAAAAGTGACTCAGTAAAAATTAATGACTAGTCATACTTCTCACCACATTATTACGAGTTTGATTTTGTCATTCTATAACTTTATTCATGTTATGTTGGCTTGGCGCAATATATTGTGAAACAACTCATTATAAAAAAAGAAAAATTTATTGGATGTTACGCTCCTACCCATGATACATGTCATAGTATTTATTACTACACTAAAATTTGACATTCTTTTCTTTTTAACTTGAAATTCAACTTTAACCTTAAAAGACTTGAACACATCAAATTTTAAGATTTTCAATAGTTGTCTATAAATACAATAAAGTATTATTTTTTATTCTAAGATGTCATATGAAATGTAGTACAAATAGTCACATGCATTAATTTTAAGATATCATCAACTCTTTCAATACCTAACTTTCATATGTTTATCATTTAACCTTAACACATTCAACATAAACCTTCAAATTTTGATAAACTTAAAGGTTTAATATTTTTCTTTAACGTACATAAGTCTATGAATTCTCTACTTAAAGATATGACTTAAAAGTTATGCCATAAGGAAGTGTAATTCTTATTTAATTTAAGATTTGTACCTTGCGTATTTGTTTGTAATATTATGTTATAAGAAATGTCAATAACAAGCATATAAAGATTATTGACTAAAGAACCAAAATGAACAATATTGAAATTATAAAAGAGATTAACTTTATTATTTCAAAATAAATAGGAGAAACTAAATTTGTCCAAACTAAAAATAAATCAAATTTCATCTAAAAAACATGCAACCATGTAACAAATAAACCTATGTAAACTAATCTTTAGCTATAATTAGAAAAATCTTAGAGCTTTTACTACAAGCTTAGTGTCATCGTCCACATAGATGAATATATGTACATTATTAAGGATTAAATAAATCCTTGAACCTATAATTATCAACTACTTATCTAAATCAAAAGAGTGTCAATAGTTAATCACAAATAAGAATGGATTGTCTTATGGTTTTTTCTTAACCAAATCTCATTCCTTAATAGAACCTTAGTGTCCCTTCACGATGGGAAGAAAGAAAACAATTTGTAATTTGATATATTAAAAATCATAATCACATATTTCTTATTTATACTAACCTTTTAGAATTCTCATTATTTTTTATTAGATCAATATTGATATCTACTCATTAATCATATATCAATTTATTTGGAAATTTGTTGGGCTCACCATAAACTCACTTGATGGAAATGGTAAATAGTAAATTAGATTATAAGTAAGGATTAAACATCTTTTTAGTCTTTCAAAATATGAAAAATTTTATTTTTAATCATTCTTTTATAAATGTCAAATTTTGATCCTCCACTTTTTAAAATGTATCACAATAAACCCCAGTCATCAACATTGTTAGGCACAATTAATAATAATGTAATTGATTTCAATTTAAAATACAATTTTTGACAATTTTAAACCATCCCCAAATTTTGCTTCCAAATTTTATTAAAGGTAACATTCATAGGTGATTTTTGACTACCACAAAATAAATTTTCCTCTTTCTCATCCACATAAACAAAAAATACAAAGCAAATATAGTATTTGGTCAATACCTCCTTATCATAGAAACAAATAACACAACTAAAATTGAAGCACTTGAGCATGTTTTTCCATTGAACCACCAACACTAAGCACAATCATCTGTTAGACCAAGGATCCTTTACTCAAATTATCATGCATGGAACCATCACCTTAAGCCACCAAAAAAACAAAATCTTAATTAGTGCACTAAGAATGAATCACAAAAATTAGTACCATCAAACCATTAAAACAACAAAAACAAAAACAAGTGAAGAAATAAGCAAACTATTAGCGAGTGAAAGACAGAGGAAGAAAAAAAAAAAAAGAGAGGAGAAAGATCAAAGAAGAATAAAAGAAGAAGTAAAGGGTAAAAAAAAGAATAAAGTTATCCCTGTCGTAGATCATCATGCACTATTATTGGAGGCATTTCCAACAATGATGATTCATTTGTTTTATTCATGTAGTTGAAGAGGTTGTCAATGAATTCAACAAAAATTGATAGGTTGTGCGTGGTGGTGGTCCTTAAACATGTCACTGCAAAAAGGTTAGAGAAAGAGGAAAGACATAGTAGTGGGATAGGGTGAGTGAGAGAGTGGGTGAAGAAAAATGTATTTATGCCTTCAAGAAAGAAGAGTGAGGTAAGGTAAAAAATATTTTATAACAGAAAAAACTCGCCACAAGTTGTATCATCATTAGTAGTGTCTAACTGTGTTAGTGATTAAAATTTATTGTAACACATTTTCAAAAATAAAGAATTAAATGTCAACATATTTTAATAGAGAAATTAAAAATAATTCTTTTTATATTTTGAAGAATTAAAAAACTTATTTAACCCTATACATAAATATGTAAACGCAAATAAATTTGGCAATGTACTAATCTTTATATTCTTCTTCCATATCCAAATGTCAATATGGATCTCAAGATTGGGATCTTCCAAGATGCCCCGTGAACTAAAAAGCAAGAGATGGACCCATTAGAGCAAATAAGTCAATATTTTCCACCGGGTAAATCTTTTATTTCAAAAAATCTCAATCGAAGTCAAAATATAAAGTAATTGCTGCCAAAAGAATATACAGCAACGGTGGACGTAGAATTTCGATACTACTTTCACGACCAATATTAGTTAATTTTTAATTAATCGAGAATTGTCTACTCCTTCATTATACGCGAAGCCATGCCCTTACTGATGAGGCTTCTGCTTTCAGTTTGGTCAATACTAATTAATTTAATAATCAAAGTGTCCGTTACTCATTAAGTGATTCCCGTGCTTAATTTCATTATCTTCAACGATTATGCCAGAATATGAATATGACAAGGAAAGAAAGGAACTTACTTTGTTGAATATGTCCTAATTAGGGATCCTAAGGGTAAGGGGACCCCCGCATGCTGTTGTACAATCAATTCTACCTTCATCTTAATAAATGAGGTTGGTAAAACCTAATTAACTACCCTCTGAAAGCAGTTGTAGAATTATGTGAGTAACTTTAATTATATTAGTTTAATTTAATTTCTACTCTCAAGTGTACGTTACCAAACATTATTTCACATAGTATAGTTAAATAAAGAAATGGATTTCCTGTATATGCCCTTTTTCTTACTTCATCCCTTTTTTCTATGAAGTTTGTTCTTTTGACTATTTTGATCTTCTACCATCATTTAGGGCTCGCTTAACGGCCAAAAACTACCCAATAGGCTTCCCGTAAAAACAGAAATCAGGATGCAAGTGGGTCCCATATGTTTAGTTTAATCACGCCAATTAGCCCGGCTTTTCTCTCTTTATATACTCCCTCTACCACGTATATCATTCCTCACCTCCCTCCTTTCTCTCTCTCTCTCACTTACCAAAGAGAAGCCACCATGACAAGCACTCTTCTGTCTTTGCTTTTTTTGCTCTTCTCTTTTCTCATTCCAACCCTCATTTCCTCCTCATCAGTTCAAAACCCTGAAGAGGTCGTACAAGAGGTCAACAGGTAAACTTACTCACTGGCTACCACCACAGATCCATGTTATTACCCACTTATATTTACATGTGCAACTGTGCATTACTCTGAGAATGAGAAAAAGGCCAAAATTATTTTCATCATATAAACACCTCATTTCTTCCTACAGCAGGCCTCTCTTCTGCCACACCATTCTTGTTAAATGACTACCATTGTGCTGTCATTTAACAACAATGGTGTCAAAATATCAATCTACATTGGATAACACATTCATGTTTAAGTGGAGATTTTTCTTTTAAATTAAATAGTTCCTTATTTTTACAAAAAAACACCAGAAAAAGATAATTATTTTTACTTTAATTTATACAGTAAAATTTTGTACACTTTTTTATTCAATTAAGAAATTATTTTTATTATAAACTTAATATTTATGACTGGACGTGAGAGTAAAAAGGTTTTATACTCTCCTTGTATTCATTATGTATATATATATGTGAATTGAATAAAAGGCACTAATTGTTAATTTAATATTTGGGTGCAGGAAAATCAATGGCTCTATAGCTAAGCCTACGAGGAAGTTGGGGTATCTTTCATGTGGTAGTGGGAACCCCATTGATGATTGTTGGAGGTGTGACCCGAATTGGGAGCAGAACAGGCAAAGGCTAGCAGATTGTGCAATAGGGTTCGGCAAGAACGCGATCGGAGGGAGGGACGGGAAGATTTACGTAGTGGACGACGACGGAGACGATGATCCGGTGAACCCGAAGCCGGGGACACTCCGCCACGCCGTGATCCAAGACGAGCCCTTATGGATCATCTTCGCCAGAGACATGGTCATCCAGCTGAAGGAAGAGCTTCTCATGAACTCCTTCAAAACCATTGATGGCAGAGGCGCCAGCGTGCACATTGCGGGGGGTCCATGCATCACCATACAGTACGTGACCAACGTCATCATCCATGGGATTCACATACACGATTGCAAGCAAGGAGGGAATGCTATGGTGCGGGACTCCCCACGGCACTACGGGTGGAGAACCGTATCTGATGGCGATGGCGTGTCCATCTTCGGCGGAAGCCACGTGTGGGTGGACCATTGCTCCTTGGCTAATTGTAACGATGGGTTGATCGACGCCATCCATGGCTCCACCGCTATTACCATCTCCAACAATTACATGACGCATCATGATAAGGTCATGTTGTTGGGTCACAGCGACTCTTACACCCAAGACAAGAACATGCAAGTCACTATTGCTTTCAACCACTTTGGTGAAGGCCTTGTTCAAAGGATGCCAAGGTAAAACATAATGTGAATTTTATCCTAGTTATTTTTTTTTTTAAATAGTGTAAAGCCTACTAATTAATTTAGCCTATTTTATTTTATATTATATATATTTCCACTTTTTTTTCTCAACCTCGGCTGTCAAGTACTCAACAAGATAATTAAATTTGAGAGAAATTCACTTATATAAATTGTATTATAATTTTGTTGTATGAATATAATGCGAATAAATAATAATAAAGCACGTGTCTTTAGGGGAAAGGTTAAACCGAAAAAAGTAAAATTATAGAAATCGACGTGGGACTTAATGAGTTATTTTGTTGCACTATAATTATTTGTGACTTTGTGGGGCCATTAACATTGGTTAAGTTTGAAAAATTTTGCGCAATTTGCAGGTGTAGACTTGGGTATTTCCATGTGGTGAACAATGATTATACTCACTGGGAAATGTATGCGATTGGTGGAAGTGCTAATCCAACCATCAACTGCCAAGGCAACAGATTTGTTGCACCCGATGACAGATTCAGCAAAGAGGTGATTATTTTTAAATTTATTAATATCATAATTAAGCAATGCTATGATTAAGTATAGTCATACTAAGGTATGCAACAAAATTGGTGAAACTTGTTTAGGTGACAAAACGTGAAGATACCCCAGAGAGTGAGTGGCAGAATTGGAATTGGAGATCAGAAGGGGACTTGTTAGTAAACGGTGCGTTTTTCACTGCATCGGGTGCTGGAGCTTCCTCTAGCTATGCAAGGGCTTCTAGCTTAAGTGCAAGACCATCTTCTCTTGTTGGTTCCATAACAACAGGTGCTGGTGCACTCAGTTGCAAGAAAGGTTCTCCTTGCTGATAATGATTCATCAACCAACTTCTGGCTGATTCATTCATTCCAAATAGGAAAACAAAATATATACATATGTTCCAAAAGAAAAGAGAGGGAGATTGGGAAAAATGAAAAAGGGCTAGTATATGTGGATCTCTCTAGTTTTGTATTTACTTTTCATTGGATTTCCATATATCTCCAATCTTTTCCCCTTTTTTTGGGGTTTCTTAGACTGTTTTCTGCTGTTTGTCTTTTCTTTTTCCTTTTTCAAATTTTAGTTGCTCATCATTACAACCTCCACCTGTTACTCTTAGAGCCAAGTCAGTTGAAGAATCTCGACGTCCTAAGAGAAAAACAAGTGCAGAAGAGTTGATGTTTTTATTATTATATTATAATACAAGGTTTATAGTTTCTATAGCTTCTATACTATATTATATGTTTAAGTGTTAAACTCTTCTGTGTGTCTCACTCGTTCCATGTGACCGACACATGCGCAGACACACAAATACGTAGTGTGTTGACTAAGACTACGAATAAAGCGAAGGCACGTATACCATATTAGAAACTTTAATCCAATCCAAAACAAAAAGAAAACCATCAAATTCCATCAATCGTGCTCATATTTAAATGTATTGAAGCATTCTAAAAAGCTCAACTACCCAAATAACTGTTAACAATGGGACAAAAGAAGGTGCAATCTGATTAGAGACCAATTTGATATGCTACTAATATATTTATGATACCTCCGTTATTACTACTACTTTATAAATTATAAGCGTAGGATTACCCAATAATGTTTTTGAGCGTTGCTATTTCCCATCAGAAAAGCCAAAATGGATAGGACGGATTCCAACAAGAAAATGCTTTTTGTGCATTAAAATTAAGATAACTTTTGTTGTCCCATTTAATTTAGAAAAATATTTTGTTAATGTGTACTAGTAGTTATATGAGGTTTAAATAATAAAATTGATTGCAATATTTAATATGACTTATATGGGACTCTATTGTTAACACATTTGACTGAGATAAACAATGATCTTTCAACTAAGCAAAGCTAATTTAGGAGACACTAAAGTACTAAATTGGGCCAAAAAGAAAGAAAAGGAAAAGAGGTGAGAGAATGCCGATTGTAACAAGACACACTTCCTTTCCATGAGTTAAATTGAATGGGGGAGGCGAAGATAGGTGACCAGGCCACCAAGGATTATTAGCTTAGGACAAAATTAGGCGGAAGGATGGAAAAGATGAAAAAATGCACATGGGTGCGCCTAAGTGGATCTTCTTTTGACGGTGGCATTTGATGTGATTGTGGCTTATGGGTAAAGATTTAAATTGGGCTACAACCACATTTTGACCAAGTTTCACTTACCGGCTTCAACTGTTTCACTTTCTTGAATAATGAGAAGTGAGAACCCAAGGGACCATTGAGTAGCAATATTTGACCCCATCGATTATATGCATGTTCATTTATTTTTTAGTTACCAATGCACATTGCTCCCTGCTCTAATAAAAACTGAATCAGTTCCACATGGATTTTTGGTCACTATATTTTCTACTTCTCTTTAATGTTCATAAAACAAATAAAGTAGAAGAAGCTTCTGTGGGCGGATGCATGCCTCAGCTTTGCTCATGCTCTGCTCTAACCAGAATTTTAGTATTTTTATAGTATCTATTTTCTTGAGGATAATATTCTAAATTTTTCATTTTTTTTATTTTTATTTAAAAATTCAAATAAGGACAACATAATTATTAAAAACAATAGGTCATAGTGTTATAACACGAGGAGTATATACTCTATGAGGATTGAAAACAAAATTTTCTAATTGAGTTGGCAATGACTGTTTTTTCTTCCTTTTTTTTAATTTTCATGCAATTATGTTGTAAGTATTTTTATATTATTTATCAATTAAAATTTATGTGAGAGTGATTTTTAAAGTAATTATACGAAAGTCAAAATTTAAAATAATTTACTGTACATGATAATTTATCATTGAATCACAATGTAATTTTTGCTTATAATGTCATTGCATTTTAAGTAAATCTATTTTTTTTAGTAAATGTAAGTGGTTCTTCTAAAAAACACATAAGAAAGATCAAAATAATTAATTCTCAAGTTTTTAATAATTTTTTGTCTCTTACTATTTAATATAAAGATCAATTTAATCTTTTAATATATCTCTAAAAATTAATTAGCTCAGAATTTTATCATTATTTTAGACTATATATGAAAGACCCAATTGATCTAAATAAATCATTAAAACAGAGCAGCTTAATATCTTTTATATCTTTTAAAAGCATATTAGGTTTGATAAGAACTTATATTGACACCTACAAAGTAGAACTCAAGAAGATAATTCTTGTTAAGAGGCATAAAAGTCTATATCCCACAGTAAATTCTGCTTAAAATATTGATAGTTCGGTTGGTACATAAATATAATTTATTTTTTGTTCATTTGCAATTTCATGCCGTAATTACAGGGAAGTCGTTTTTGAAGTACAAACAAATACGCAACCACGTTGTTTTAATAATAAATTATTGGTAGGGAAGTACTATTTTTTATTATTTAAAAAAAAACTTATAAAGAATAAAAAATAAATATTTTTATAAAAAATAACATGACATGATAACATAATATATTTTAGTTTGTCATAATCAAATAACCTTTAAATTATAAATTTATTAAAAAATTTGACAAAATTTTTAAACTAACATATTCAAGAAATTATTTTTAACGCTTATTTATATTCTGTGCAACAAAAACTATTTATACTAAAATTTAAAAAAAAATTATAATGATGTTCGATAATAATCTTAGAATAAACTCTAAATTAATTAACTTATTTTTTAAAAAAACTATTGACATTTTATGATATAATATTATATATACATAAATTAAGTTATAGTTAATTTTAATAATTTAAATTATTTTATTCA
>JAMLFT010003590.1:0-21649 GCA_026544285.1 Pachyrhizus erosus | reverse complement strand
TATTATAAATATTAATTAAATATTCATAAAATTTAATATGTCAATTAAAAATTTACAATTTATTATAATGTTATGTGATAATAATAATAATAATAATAATAATATTAAAAAAAAGCGTACAATATACACTGTGGCTTGATTGACAAAAGCTATAGTACAACCTGCATGAGATTTAATAATAATATAGAATATAGATGATATCAAGAATCAAGTGAGAGAAAGAAATACCCTAGTTAAGTTAGTTTACATTACAATAAGTTAAAGAATATTTAAAAGAGGAGATTTACTCATTAGTTTTACTTATCATAACATAATAAATAGCATTGATTTTTTAAATTAGAAATATAGAATGGATAATTTACTCATTCAAATAATACCAATCTTATTTTGTACAATTAGTTTATAAAATATGGAACGTTTGTGCTAACGTGTTGGGTAAGGAGTTAAGGATCCGAAGTAATCTCATTTTAAGCAATTGGGAGTAAAACTGTTTGCAGCTGAAACTTCTACAGTAATTTTCTAAGTAGTAGGGACAGGATGATATTAGGTTTTCAATTAAAAAAAATTAAAAATTACTTAACAAACATATAAATATCAATATTATACAAAATATTTATAATGATGAGTTTTTTAAAATGATTTAAGGGCATATGAAGATAAATTAAACACGTCTTTTTAAGATCTAAAATCACAAATATAGCTTTACTTATAACTAAGGTTTGCTTTACGACATCCAGTTTATTTTTTCAAAATTTACGGACTAATGCACGTGAAATGTGTACTTAAGGTTATAACTATATTAGAGTTCGAAATCCACGACATTAAAAACAAAATCGAGATAATAAATACAAAAAAATAATGAGAAGACAAATAATGTTATTTGATTACAAATGCAATAATTTATATCTTTTAATTTACAATTTTGTACCTTCCTCTTTTTACTATTTAAATTTAAGTCTACCTGTATCTCAATTATGTTTATAACTATATTAGGTTTCTCTAAAATTAATAAAATTTACATTTGTTCCCCTAAATTTTTTTGTATTATTTTAATTTGTCTAAAATTGAATTTTTTTTTATGATGATTACGTTCAATTAAATCTTTTTATACTCTATGTTAATTTATTTTGATCCTTTTAAACTTTTTATTTATTTTTGTGGTTATATATCTAAGTTTCTTTTTATGGTTTTGAATTATAGATTCACTTCTTGGTACATCTCAAACTCTTAAATTACATTAAATGACCAATTTATTCAATATATAAAAGCAATAGAAAGAAGTTAAAAGGAAACATGAATAACATAAGGATTACATAAATTAATTCATTCAAAATTCATAGGACTATGCCTAATCCTAAAAACAAATAGCACTACTCACAATAATGAAAATAGAACAAAATATAAAAAGATAGATTAAATTAAAAAAAAAGTGTGATAAAAAGGTTAATTAGGCTTTCGTTGTTTAATCCTTCTCGTTTCAAACACTAATTTAATAAACAAATTAGTTATTTAATGGTAGTAGATTAGAAGGTTCAAACCCAAAATACACAAAGACACAAAAATTTATGAACTATTGTTGTGTTGCCTTCATGAGCATGAGATGCAACTCATGAGTAAAAGCTCTTAAAATTGCTTCATTTCACCTATTAGACCTTAAAAGTTATTGGCTACATTCTTTGATGTTTTTAATCGCATAACTTGAGTGATTTCAAGACCAAAACACCTATGCTAACAACAAAAGACACAAAACACATACTAAAATCTAAAAGATGAAAAAAAACAAACAATGAAAACATGTTACAAGTAAAACCTAAATACAAAATATAAAATGAAAATTTTGGTCAAAATGTTATGAAATGATGGAAACAAATGCAATACATCACTTTATCTTGAATTTAATATTTTCAATTTTAATTATTTCCCATTTAAGCAGATCTTACTTATTTAATTGTTACTCAATTCGTAACACTTATTAAGCCAATCAAGAATTCTTGTGGAGATTATCTTATAAATTTTAGATTTAAATATAACTTTAATCTATTTATTTTATTTAATCCACGAATTTGGTATCCTATTTTAGAAAATATGTAATTTTTTCCAATCCTTAATTTTGTCTATATTTATTTATTTATTTTATTTCTTACATCTTAATTAATTAAATGAATCATTAATTGTACCTTAAATAAATATATTAAATCTAGGATTCAATTGAACTTATATAAAAGAAATAAAATACAAGCAAAATTGTGAGTTTTTTAAGAATAAGGGGCCAAATGTCTCCATTTTAAAACAAAAGGACCAAAGTCGCGAATTAAGTAAAATAGAAAATTTAAAATTGTATTTAAACTTAAATTTTGTTAGTTAACATTTATCATATACTTACAATTTCCTTATATTAGAGTTGGGTATATAGGAGGCCTACACCCATTTAAGCTTGTCCGCTTAATCTGCAATTTAAACAGACTCCAATTTTTAGGTTTCATGCCTGCCCCTGCATGCCCGCGGGTAAATGGGTAAGCGCGTGACCCGCAATAAGAAAAAAAAATTAACCAAAAAATTGTAATTTAACCAGAAAGTTGAAAGCTTTAACCAAAATAACCAACAAAAACATAATTTAATAGATAATTTTGTTACAAATCACTATAAAAAATTGGAAAACAATAAACAACAAAATCAAAGTTTAAACACGTTGGGAAATTGAAGCTAAAAAGGAAGGGGAGAGTCTAAAATCGGACATGCAAGAGGGAGAGGGCGAAATGGGATTTGCGGGGGGGTCACCTAGGTTGATTCTCAAAATCACTTGGGATTTGTAAGGCGAGGGTCTTTCATTAAAGGGGGGAAAAGAGGGGGTAGAGTTGGGGCGTAGAGGGATTTGCAAGGAGAGTGAATCGGAGTTGTAAATGGCTCGAGCATTACGTATGCGAAACAAAACACAAATTGGAAGATACAACTCAAAGGAGGAGTTACAAAGGAGGAGAATGAATAAGGAGGTTGCTACTTTCATATTCAAGTTACTTTATCCCATACACATAATCTGTCTTTCTTATTTTTACTAGTGACTAAAGGCTCACGGGACCCGCGGGTTAAATGGGATGAGGAAAAACATTTGCATTTTAAATCTACTTAAAAAATGAGAGCTCGTACCCGAACAAGTCGCAAGCTATACGGGTCAGCCCACAGGTTTCATCCCTTTTACCCATTTCTACCTCAAACCAAAGGTGTGTGAATATAGAATAAACAAATGAAGAACCTAACTGTATTGTGGAAATGCATATACATGTAAATGAAGTTAGATATTTTGATAATTGTTATCTAAGTACCAAAAAAAAAATCAACAAATATTTTTTGCTTTAAAACTGAATCAAATTTTCCACCATTATTTACAAATTTTCTTTAAACTTTAAGGACCGTTGTTCAACATATTTGTTTTTGTCAAGAACCATGCACAAGCCAAAGATCAAAATCTATGTATCTTATAAGAAACATCCCAAAATGAGAAAAATAAAGTTTATGTCACACAAAACAAACACAAGACAATGAACATAAACTAACCCTAAGGAACTTAAAGTATAAACACTCATGAAACTTGTTCCCCTTTTTACAATCACTTTGAGGTTTTTGTGAAATGAAGCATGAAATAGAGTCACTACGAAAAAGATTTACGAGTTACAAAGAAAACTTGGAGCTCAAGTTAGTCATGTGTTGAAGATGAAAATTAAACTGTATGAAATCAAAATTTTTATTGTTCCTCAGTAGCTTAGTAGTAAAATAATGAAATTAGTTATTAGTTGATTGGTCGTAGGTTTGAATCTACTTGGGGAGATTTGATTAATTATGAAATACATTCAAAATGAATTAGTGGATTCACTTTGATCATTAAAAAAAATAGATAATTCATTTTTTCTTAATCTTTGTGTTTTATTGCATTTTATCTCATCGTATCCCATTTTATTTTGTAATATTTGAGAATCGTTGTTAATATCTAAATATTTGAGATACTCCTTTATTCCACTTTCTGAAACTATTTAAACTAACCAATTAATAATTCTTAGATACATCTAAGATCTAAATCTTTTTAAAAAATATTTGATGCTCTTAAATAAGAAAAAAATTCTTATAAGACTATTAAAGATATATGTGATTATAAATTAGTTAATATTTAATTGCTTTCTTATTTTTTTGTATAAGTCACGCAAATGTGATGATGTATTTATTAAGATATTTAAATATTTGGTCATATAACTTGAGTGCAACAAATTAAATTAAAAAATGAGTGCATTTAGTGTAATTTTTTTTCACCGCGGTAGATCTTCTGCATGTCAACTAAAACAAAATCAAAAGATTTTGGCATGATTGTGATGAATATGGAAGACTCGCCCTGTTAATGAAAAGTCATCATTTTTTTAAGATGAGAAAATCGAAGGCAAAGTGTATAAAAGTAAAAAAGTAAAAATAAGATTGTATCAAGAATAAAAAGGTCAGATGATGAAAAGTTTTTCCTTTTTTTTTTCATAGAACAAAATTAAAGTGTATAAGACTAAAAATAAGATTGTATCAAGAATAAAAAAATGAAACACATTGACACATTTACCTAGCTTATGTAAACAATAGAAAAATAGCTAATTATTAATTTCTAATCACCTATATATGTAATAAAGGTATGTCTCACTATTATAAGAACAATATTAGTAAAGGTTAATTAATAGGGGTACTTATGATTGGTTTTAAATAAATTATAGCATATATAATTTTTATTAGTTTAAGTTTTTCAGATTTAATATTATATTCTTATTTATTTAATTTTTAGTTACTATCTTATGTATTGGTTTTTATATTTATTTGTTTTATAATTTCTATTCATAAAAATATTTTTACTTTCTAATAAAAGATTAATCTATATCACTTAAATTATAAATATACTGGTTCATGGAAATCACCAGCTCGTATATAAAATTATATCTAAAACAAAATTTAATTAATAAATCAATCATCATCAATGAATTATCAATTATACCCAAGTTAAACTGTTAAACTATTAAACTTTAGTTAAACTGTAATTTTAATTTTACAAAACTGTTAAATTTAAAAAGTAAATGAATGAATTTTTTTATAAAAAAAACTTTTGTGCTCTCTAATTTCAAGTTTTCAACCAACATTAAGAGTATTCACACTCATTTGACCATGTCAGGTCCGCTAGATGCAATTCTCTTTTACTTATGCCCAAAGTCTTGACACTTTCATGGCTGTCTAGTCTCTTTTCATAAAACTTAATTAATAAAAACATTACAGGACCTTGTAGGGTAAATTTATAAATATAATAATAAAGTATATATGTATAATCAATGTAACTTTAATGGATTATTAGTATAACAAACTTTTATATTAATATAAACTAGTATTATGTTATTTTATTTTAAAAAATTAGTATTATACATAATTTAAATTCATTAAATGATTTGTTTTAACGAGGTTACACAATAATAAAGCCTTATTGACTATATATTAAAAATAAATGTATTATTAAATATATTTTTCATTTATAATCGAAAATAAAGTGTTTTTAAATTTGATAGCTAAAAAAATTAAGTCATCAATTGATATTTGAAACCCATGACAAAAATAATGAATAAAATGAAGTTGTAAAAACACTTATTGATAGTGGTATAAAAAAAAAAATATATTACAAACTAAAATTCCTTTTTAATAAAAGTTATAACTTTTTTTTGTTTGTAACCACGTTGAATTTCTGCTTTTCACGCGATTCCAAGGCTCATGCATTCTGGATTCCGAGACTCATGCATTTTTCCATTGCCCCTAATGAAAAACGAAAGAAAAAGAAAAAAAAGAAAAAGAGAAGAATTTAAATAATAATATTAGTATTATAATATCTGTGGTGGAAGGTAAAAGAAGGACGGCAGTACATGATGATATTTTTGGATGGTGCCGTATGCCTCAGCGTGTCTCCCGCCAGGGATCCAAAGCACCACGTGTCAGCATTTAAGTCACCATCATTCTCAGCCGTCCGATCTGATCTGACGGATTCAAAAATACCTTCATTCATTCCTCTGATCCTGATCCATCTCACGCGGCGAGGAGGCGGAGCATGCCGACAAATGTCTCCGTAGTAATCGTCACTCTCAACCTCAACCAGTAACGTCGTTACCTCACCAAAACTTCCGTTAAAGAATGACAGGGACAGGCAAACGGCGTTAGAGGGAAACGCCGCCTCTTCGGTAGTTGTTTGTGTCAGGCCCACGTGTCAACGCGTGGGAATAACAACGTGGCCCGTTCGGCCCTCTCTTGACAATTATTAATGTTGATGGTGGGCCCCGCCACCACGCTCTCTATCGCTGCTGGGGCGGCGCGGCGCTTTATAGAGGGTGCAGCATACACTATGAACACAGTGCAGTCAACGCACCTCGTTGACCGCGCCAAATGTTTTCACAAGATCGATCGTTTCCTCGTTACCACCACCCACGTGTGGGAGCGTTTCACTACGCGCTCCTTCTTCTGTACACTCTGTGGACCACTTTTTTGCTACACGTGTAACCACTTTTTTTTTTTTTTTTTTTTTCTCCTCGCTTAGGCTCTCGCTGTCACATTTTAATGAAGGACCTCTTATCTCCCCCCCCCCTCCTTTTCTCCTTATATGCATACGATAAGAAAGATGAATTCGTGTATTAAAAATTTTACAAAATCAGAAATTTCTGTACATTTCATTTCCTTGTACAATATTTTGGATAAGTATGTGTCTAAAGTATTTTAACAGACAAAATTAATTAAGGTAAAATAAGCATAATTGAGTGTTGTTTCACAACTTACCATAAAGAGTAGAAAAAAAAAAAAAAGTCTTCCTTGTTTAAGTACAGCGATAGCATTTTCGTTCTATTATTGTTTACCAAAAACGAATAACAAACATTTTCCATTTTGCAGATTTGCCACCTAAACGAATAGCCTACCTGCCTTCCAACGAGAATTATATTTTGCTGTTTAAGTGCTATATTTTATTTTAAAGCTAAATCTTACATTTTAATTCTACTATTATTAATTTATTATTTACAAAAGTGACAATATTACAGAAATAACCCAAATGTAAACTATGAAATGGCACACACAACTCAACAAGATTCTAAAAATATTTATTTGGTTTCATCTTTCAAAAATATAAAATATTGTTTTAATTTTTATTTTTATGTGATACTTGTTAAGCTTTAGTCTGTTTAATAAGTCAAGTAACTCTCATAGTTAACATTCATTAGTGTTTGAGTACCATGTCAACACACAACACTTATAATTTTTTTTAAATAAATATATATTTATCTACTTTAAAATAATGTTAGAGATTAAAAGTAAATTGTAATTTTTATAAGAATAAAATAAATAAATAAAATATTTTATAATGACATAAAAAAAATTACTAATTTAATATGAATTATTTTAAATTTTAAAATAAAAAATAAAGAATTTTTTACAAAAACTAAAAAAAAAAAATCACTAATTCTAAAGTAATCCAACACATATTTAAAAATTATTTTTATATTCTTGATTCCTGAATGGAAAAAATTTAGAAAAATAGAAAAAAAAGTCAAATTAAAAAAATAATGAAGGTAAGTAAGTAATACAATAGAAATAGAAATTTATGGAAATGAGAAGGGAAGATAAAAAAGGAATGAAAATAAATGAGTGTAGTGAGGTGGCAGGAGGGGAGTGGTGAGAAGCATGGAGCGAAGAGGTTCGTGCTAGGGAAGCCAAGCGAGGGGCACATTGTGTGGTAAGCACGCGCGTGAGAGGAGCGTAACATTAAAGACGCACGCACACGGTGTGGTTTCTCTCTCTCCCTTGGGGGCTATAAAAGCAGTCCAACTCCCTTTGTTCCCCTCAGACATTGTCTCAATCCCACACGCTTCAGTCCTCTCTCACTTTAGAGTCTGTTCCCCGTTGAGAAAAATATTTGAAACCAAGCAAAACAGAGCAATGGCTCCAAGAGAGAGAGCCACCGCACTCGCCGGGCTTGGCCCAGGCCCAACACCAGCCCAAAACGCCAAAGAGATCCGCTACAGAGGCGTACGGAAACGCCCCTGGGGCCGCTACGCCGCCGAGATCCGCGACCCTGGCAAAAAAACCCGCGTTTGGCTCGGCACCTTCGACACCGCCGAGGAAGCCGCTCGCGCCTACGACAACGCCGCGCGTGAGTTCCGCGGCGCCAAAGCCAAGACCAATTTCCCAACACCGTCGGAGCTCATCCTAAACAATAACAGCAACGCGCGTAGTCCCAGCCAGAGCAGTACCTTCGACTCTACCTCTCCGCCGCCGCTCGATCTCACCCTCACCGTACTCCCCGCAGCGGCGCGTCCAGTTTTATACTTCGACGCGTTCGCCCGTGCCGACAGCGTGATCGCCGTCGGCCGCCGAGAGACGTGCGGCTTCGAACGTCCCGTCGCCGATTTCCGCCGGAGCGATTCCGATTCTTCCTCCGTCGGCGATTACGAGCGTCGCGGCCTCTTGGATCTCGACCTGAACGTGCCTCCGCTTCCCGAGGTTGCGTGATTCGCCGCGTTTTGAAGAGATCTGTTTTCCTTTTTTTTTTTCCCAGTTTTTTGAAAAGCATCTGTGAAGTAGCTGACACGATGCTTGGATTTGTTGACCATTGTGGTGATGATGATATAACCGGCACGTTATGTAAATATGTTATAACCGAAAGCAAAAGCGCTTTTGCTTTTTTGCAACTGAGAACTTATTCAGAGTATCTCATGGTTGTTTCTGCAATTTCTCAGGACTTGAAATATATAAATATTCCCATATTCATCGTCTTCAACATGAGAATTTTCTGTCTCAGGATTATTCATTGTGGGTTTTGTGGTATTTGTGAGACTCTGTCATATTAAAGAACTAATATTATATTATGCCACTTTATCCATTGTGGATTTTGTGATATTTGTGCATTTTTTTATTAATCTAAGGGGCAAGATTAGATATATTTTTTTTTAATGTTGCCTTGATTTTATTTATTTTTTATTTTTTGTTTGTTGGATTTCGTTGGTTGAGATCTGACAGACATGTCGCCGGCATTGTTGCGCGTTTGATTAGGTTTTTGTCGTGGTGGCCTCTCCCTCTCTCCAAATATTACTTGATTGGTTTGTTCTTTTGGACATTCGGCTATGCAGGCGTTGCTATTACCCTATATATATATATATATAATACTTTCGAGTAAAAAAAGTTATAAAGAAAAAAAAAGTCGTAATGCTTAGTGGTGTCACCGCGGGCCCCACTTGGTTGAGTTTTTTTTAACCGAAAGGAAAGTTGAATTAGTGAGACTTAAGTCAGGTTTAAGTGGTTCTACTGGCGAAGGCAAATATGGTTACGTTGCAATTGAATTATATGATTAAACCAGATAATATTTTTAAGATACGGTCGATTGTAAATTGTAACTGATGAATCCGATTCAATATTTGAAGCATTATTTGAAAGATGGAAATAAAAAATAAAATAAAAATTAAAAAAAAAGAGAGAAAAAGGAGCTTTCTCAGGTTCATGATGAGTAGAGTGGGTACTTGATAAAAAAAAGGGTGCACATCAGAGGGTGTTGTCGTGATTCGCGTAATGGCTTATCCCGTTGCGGCGCGGATCTTAAGAGCATATTTTCAATCCTACGGCTATGGAGAGTGGGGTCCAGTGAGGGAAAGAGTGAAGAGACTCATTCATTGGTTTCTGATTTTGATATGAGGAGTGGTTCATTCTGTGATTTATTTATTTAGGTAATGATTAAATTAATATGGAAATAATAAATCAGAATTAATTGCAGTGCAGGCGGCACCGACGGCGAAAACGCTGCGTAGAAAGAAAAGCGGGCGTGTCTGGCGGTGGAGCCCACGTGGGCATTCCGTGTTGACTATGTTGTGGCTGTCGGAGTTCATGTTGTCTTCACGTGATGTTTCTGCGTCCCCCCACCCCATCTTCCCTGTGTCTCTACCTTTTCCCACTCTTTCTTCCTCGCCTTTTCCAACTCTCTCTTATGCCTCTTTTTCTTTTTTCTTTTTTTTATTTTTATTTTTTATTTTTTATATCAAAATATTCCTCTTTCCTTTTTGTTCAATAATAATCACAAACCTTGTATGAAATCAATCCATTTTTCTTTTTCAAAAACCATTTAAATCTCTTAAATTCCACCCTAATTCTTACATTCAAACCTTGAATGAAAATAATCCTCAATTCCTCATAACTTTTTAGGATTAATGTTCTCCTTTGAATAATCTCAAGTGTGATTCTGGTAAGATTCTTTTTTTACAATTTTGTCCAAGTTCTATTTTCAAAATTTCAGATAGACCTACCATAAAAGAAAAGTTGCTAATAGAAAACTATATACGTTATACAACATTTATAACGAAACAAAAATAAACCTACTAGGATTAACAAGAGGGGCTTCAATAATATGTACGAAATTATTTTGTGCTTTGTACACCAAAAAGCAACAAAAATATTGTACCCATATCATTTAAAATTTTATCTGCGAGAAACTGGACAGCTACAAGCATTTATAAGACAAAACAAATATAGTACAAATATAGTTTCAAACTATATTATGATATTATGAACCAAAAGCAGTATGTTCATCGATAATTTAGTGCCGAATAAACAAATACAGCTTTTGAGACTTTTTTTTTTTGGCTTTATTTTATCTATAATGTGGAGATCAATTTTTCTAAAAAGAGCACAGTAATAACCGTTAATTATTGTTGATATTGTGATAAAAACATGCAAAAATAAAATGAGTTATAAAATTATTAAATTTCAAACTTTATTTTTTAAAAAACCCTCTTCGATTTAAAGAAGCTAATATTTTCTGCATTACTTAATTTCAAATTCCTGATGTGTTGACCTTGTAACAGGAATAATAGAAAATTTAATTAATTCATATTCTTTTAACGTATTTTTTAATACGTACTCTTTAATAGAGTAAAATTCGTGTAGCTCTCATTCATGGTGTGTAAGGTTGGGAGACAAGAAAAAGTACAGAAAAATATGAATAACGATGAGAATAGTTGATTTTTATAAAAAAACAATTTAAATATAAGGGTCTCTTTTTTTTTAATTTTCAAATTATTTTCAATTCTATAAACTAAGAACGTTGCTATTTGGTACTGTATTTTTACACACAAAATGAGACGAAAGCTTATGTGGGAATTTAGCCTTTTTTTAATCAAATATTGATTTGAAAATTAAAAAAAAAACTATACAATTTGAGTAAAATCATCATTCGTAAAAAAAAATGACGAAAATCGTTTTCGTAATGAATAACTTTTCCCTTAAACTAAACAGACGGTAAAGGAGGCGGATCTTATTCTCATTTAATGACAATTATTGAATAATTTGTAAGAACTTCATGAATTTTTATTCATTAAAAGAGAATGTTTTAATAATAATTTAATTTTTATGGATTCACAGTATACAAAATTTTATACTATAGATTAATTAAAAATCATATTAAATATAATTTTAAAATAATTATTACAAAATTTAACAATTTTATTATACCTCAGAATTATTTTTTTTTGTTTTGTTCTCTACCTGAAAGAATCATGCATGAGAATCTATGATTGCATAACATATAAGTGTATTTAAATAAAACTCTTTAAAAGAATGTGTGGACTTGGAATTTTATTTTGGTAATGCTGAAAAAATAAATATTGAAATTGTTTTTTTGGGGCGAACCTTTTTAAATGGAGTCTCATAATCTCATTCCAATATTCTTTGAAAAATTTGTTTGTGCGTAAATGATAAAATATGCTTCCATCTATAAAAAAATGAAAGCGATAGAAGCATTGTTGTCCATATGTTATTGGGTAACTGGTTAGTTGTCAATAAAAGTCGATTTAATGAAATTGTCAAAATTTAAAATAAAAAATAAAATAGTATATGCTATTCAGCTATTCAGCTAATCAACTATGAATGAACGGATATCGGTTATCAATAACATTTCTTATCTAATTAATTGTCACAAAATATAGGTACAATATTTTAAGTGTTTTAAATTAAATTTAACATGTTAATTGCAGTAAGTTATACAGTCAAAGTCAACATTACAAAAATTGGTATAAATTATTAAAGTAAAAGTTCATTTTAATTTTATTTTTTTAAAAAGCTGAAAATAAACTAAAACTAATGTTACTAAATATATGTTTAATTACTGTTTTCAAAAATTGTTTTAATTTTTAAAAATACAATTAAATAAGGTGTTCGGACTTCAGACCACTGATAGACATTGGTCTAAGCTTACAAGGCACAAAGAAAAATTTAATAGATTTTAAATAAAAAAAATTGATTGCTAAACAGTGTAATTTATTTTTATAAAACACATTTTCAAATAAAAAAATGAGAAAAAATAAATAAATCAAACCCTATTTTTATTCTTCATAAATTAACAAGTTAGGGAAACGATTAGATTCTTTGACATTGTTAAACAGATTTATATCCATTCATCGTTAAACGTTATCGAAGATCCATTTATTTGAATATAATGTAACTCGTGTCGTATCCTTAATCTACTCGAACATTTTAACAAACAATGTAGACCATACAAAATTGTGCACAAAAACATTTGCTGGAGTCTATAATTAAACTCGATTATATTTACTTGAACACCATTTTAAATCGGATTCAATTAATTCTTTATTTTCGGTTTAATTAGTTATTTGTTCACTGCACCTATATCTAAACTTTTAAATTTAGTCTTTATATCTAACAATTTTATATTTTAGATTTTATAAGAACAATATTTTATATATATATATATATATAGTCATCATGTCTCCAGTTTATAGTAGTTAAATCTACACTGAGAAAAATAATAAAATATAAAATATAAAATTTTAGTTATATAAAAACTAAAATATATAATTTCTAAATACAAAACTTAAAAGCAAAAATAATACACTTTACCAATAGTTAATTATTTATTTATTTATTTTATTTACACATAATTTTTGGTTAATATCAATGACATGTCTATAACAATAAATAATTTTTACACGATATAATTATGGTTTAAATATATTTTATTTTTAGTTTTCGTTATTAGTAAACTACTGCTAAGTATTGAGTTGTTCATTAATTAATTATTTCTAAATTCATATACATGAATAAAAATATTAAAACATTGAGTTTTTACTTAAATGAACTTTATCCTATATATGTTAATTAATGGATAATTTAATTTTTAACAATAATCTACTAACAACAATTACTAAAAATAAAATTTTAAATTTATAAAAAAATAAATTTATAAAAAATTTATTAAGAATCAAAAATAAAATTTAACCATTTATCAACAACAAAAACATATTTAACCTTATAATTATTAAACATATAATTTCACATGTATAGAGTGTGGTAGAATTTTGGTATATATATATAAGTGATATAAGCTATAATAAGATTTTTTCTCTCTCTCTCAAATCTGTCAACTGATAAAATCAAAATATAAATTTGCAAATAATATTGTTGGATTAATAATAGTCATTTGACGAAGAAAAGGTGTAATTATTAAATCATATATAAAAAGGTACCTTGTGTAACATAATTTGTCCAATATATATTGATTAGTTTTATTATTTGAAAGTTATTTTTTTTTATTTTTTTTACATCTTCAAAATAAAAAAGAATGATATTTTACTATTCATTTTATATGTTCAAAAACATTTCACTGGTAAAAAAAAAGAGAAACTATTTATTAACTTAAAAAAATTAATCATTCAAATTGTCTATAAATATAATATTTATTTAACAAAAACTAAATTAATATAAACATTAATGACTTATACTAATAATATTAATATTATACATTATATTAATAATACAGTATATCGATTAAGTGAATTGATATTTTTTATGAAAAAAAATGTGTGTTTATAAAAAAATATATCATACTATTAATATGTACTTATAATATTATGATAGTTTGATTACAACTGACAAAATTATGACATAATATTACTACTATTGAAATTAGGATAAAATTTCACTGTTGCCATCATACATAAGAGATAACATGTAGAAATAAAATTTTAGAAATATAACGATACTTTATTTTATTTTCTTTTAAATGAAATGAAATGAAACTATTTTTCTAACCAAATTATACAACAATATGTCAATAATATATTGAGACTAATAAAAAGAAATCCATTAAGAGGATTACTACACATACATAAACTGCAAACACAATTGTTTAGTCGCGACTACTCAACTAGCACTTAGATATCGAAAGATTTTAATCCTTAAATAAAATGTATGGATATAATATATTTATTTTTAAAAAAGTTTTAAAAAATAAACAAAAAAAAAAAAATCCATTTCCTGCATTGTGTTTAGTTGCCACAAGATAGCGTAGAAATTAGAAGGAGACGATGAAAGAAGGAAGAACACAAGTAATTTCATTCATATGTTAATAACAAATTAGGCAAGAATTATTTTCTAAAACAAGATGAAATTCACACATAATAATTTTTCAGTCTCATAATTCAAAATTAGTGTGGAAATAAGGTTGTTTATTGACCTTTTTAAAAACTATCCCCCATCATCTTTGCCCTTGTGGTGGTTCGTTCTTATGCATTCGTCTTCTTCTTCTCGCATGTTTGATTAAAGAAATAAGCGATAAAGAATTGAAAGAGGAGAATGAAGGAGTGGTCGACGTGTGATGTATGAAACAGTCTGGTCGATGGAGGCGCGGCGGCCGCTGTAACTGTGGGTCCCAAAGATTCCTGTATCTGTCCGTAATCACATACATAAATTATCATCTCACCTCACAACATTCAATACATTTGTTTTTATAATCATATATCATTCTTTCAAGTAGATTTTCTTAACACCTTTTTCTAATCCCTTTTTTTTTTTTTTTATAAATTTAATCTAGTATAAAATTAATGTAATAAAACTGTACAAATTTATTATAAATATTTTTCTTATGATTAGTAACTTAAAGACGTGTAATAACAACATCTTTTTTTACTATATTTATATGAAAATATTCTAATGAATTTAAAATATTAAATAAAAATAAATATTTAATATTCAATATCTTTAATAAACTAATATCATAATTTTTAATGATTTTATTTATTTATTGTTCAGTCATTCTTTTCAAAACAATTGTGAATAAGATGTTATATATTACTAAATTAACTTTTGTATAAATCATATCGGTAAAAGAGAGTCAAATTATTTAACCACATTGACAGTATATTTTACTTGATAATTAAAAATAAAATTATTTTTTATAAAAAAATGATATTATAAATTAATTATAAACATTAAAATCATTGGAAAATATCATTGAATATCTTCAAAATATTTATTAAGAATTTAAAAATAAAATTATTACAAAATAATTAATAAATGATCAAGTGGCCTAGGTCTTGTGTTTGGTAAAATGAAAAAATATTAAGCTTTCAAACTCAGATTGAACAAATGAAAAGAAAAATAATTTAATTTTTTTATTCTTTTAATTAAATACAAAATTAAAGTGTTGTTTATGTTTTTGTGTTTTTCATCTAAACAGATTATAAAATTTATAAAAAAAAAGTATTTAAAATTTTTCAAACCCTATTTTCTATTAAATATATAATATTAGATTATTATACTCGTACACTCAAGTTATTTTTTCATTAATTATTATGTTATTAATTTTTTATTACAGTTAGAAAAGAAATCCTTTTTTAATATGTGTGGAGTATGGTTTGTATTTTTAGCCATAGATTTTTAGTTTGGGGTTTAGCTAAAAAGTTTTTTTGTATATTTAAAAAGATTAAAAATCTGTGGGTAGCATTATTAGTATTAGTATTAAAAATAGAAGGGGAAAGAATTGGGAGACGCGTGAAGGGGAATCACGTGGAAATATGGTATTGAGAGACAGGAAGACGTGACGAGTGCGGTGGTGACGTGGTTGACGAGTAACAAATATTAAGAAGAAAATAATAATAATAATAATAATAATACCATGGCACGTGGTGTCGGATAATTCATTTAGATAAGAAGATATTGTTAGGCTTTGGACGGCTATGTAATGTGTCTTCGTTCGCCTAACTCTAAATAAACCTTACTCCAAACCCTTAAATTCTTACTCCCCCTTCCTTGCTCCCACTCCCATCATCTCCTCATTTTCTATAATCACTCCAAAAATAAAATAAAAATGTTATATAATCAACATGTAAAACATTCAATTACATAACATGTCATGATGTTTTTTTTTTTTTTAATAATAATTATTTTTAAAATAATAAAATTATTTTATTATAGTCTAATATAATACTGATTTACAGATGAATGAATGTATTGATATTGATTAGAGGAATTGAAATTGGGAAGCAGCAGCTGGTCAAGTTAGGGATAGACGCTATGGCATCACTTTCATAAGTTTGTCATTTTGTTTTTTTGGGAAGCTATGGTTAAAATTTGAAGTGTATAGCATACCATACCATGGCACTAGTAAGTAAGTCACGGGACAGAATTGAATTTTAAGTGGGTAAGCCATAAGTAAGTATTATGGTTATTAGTAGAAGACAGAAGCAACGTTGAGCTCTCTTTTTCACGTGTTGTGTTGTAGATAAAATTATCAATTTTCTTGTCTTCTAGACTCTTGGACAGCAGACTGAAGTAGTATAATAAGCACCCAATGCAAGAAACAAAAGGAAAGAAAAGACTCATGGATTTCTTCAAAAATTACATTTTTTGGACTTTGTTATAATAATTCATATTCTAAACACCCCTTGCTCATTAGTACTAGTATTATTTTAAGAACATTATTTAAGTTACACCCACCTACACTAAATGTTTATTTTAAGAAAACTCAACTTAAAATGGGTAAATATATGTAACAGATTTCTTATAATTAATTAGTATATTTATAAATAAATTATACTTATATTACTTAATAACACCTCTCTTAATCTTAGGTATACTTTTTTGTATTAATGGTAAAAAAAAAAAGTTATACATAATGGAAGGAGGCATATGGAGAGAGAGAGAAAGATAAAAAAAATAGTATTGTTATCAAAAAATCATCTTCAACAATAACATTGTGATAATGAATGATGTTGACAAAGGAAAGAATTGGAATTACATGTGAAGAGTTCGTAACAAATAAATATGTCAAATATTAATCTAAAAATTATAAAAAATAATGCATCGTGAACCACTTGATGTAATGCTACATTATAGAATTTGTTGTTTTATTATTAAGTATATAGTATAATATTTTTTACACTCATAGATGTATGTTATGAGTTGGAAAAGTCAAGGCCTCCCAATTTTTTTAAGTAAAAATGATATTTTAATATAATAATAATTATTTTTATTTAATGAGATATGATTTTAAAGATAACAATACTTAAGTATATTTATTTTTTCCTTAATTTTGGTAAAATATTTTATTATCTATTTGTTTATTTTTTTATTCTTTTCCAAATTTCATATTTTATGATATATTAATATATAAAAAATAAAAAAATATTAATAATTAATTGACATTCAAGATAAATAATTTAATTTTAAATTGATAAAAATAATTATTTGTAAAAAAAATCAAGAATAAATTATAATGCAATTAAAATTTAAGGTGTGTATTTACAAATACAGTAAAGTTTAAGGATCGATTCAAATGAAATTAAAATTTATGATGTCTATTTAAATATAAGATAAAGTTCAAATATCAATTAAGATATAATTAAAGTTTAAAGTATTTATTTATAAATTAGATAAAGTTTAAGGGAATCAAACATTTTTTACTTAGTTGCACTTTTGGTTGCTTAAATTTTGTAATTGTGTGATTTTAGTATCTCAAAATTTAATTTTGTTAATTGGTCATTAGGGTTTAGGGTTTAAGCGTGCACTTTTAATCCATCATATTTTAATTATATAATTTTAATCTCTAAAGTATTGTAGTTGTGCCATTTTAGTTTCTTAGGTTTTGTAATCACACAATTTTAATCTCTTAATATTGTAATTGTATGATTTTAGTTTTCAAATTTTGATTTTTATTTTATAATTATAAAATTTAATAGACAAAAATTATATAATTATGATATCTAAGAGACTAAATCATATAATTACAAAATCTAAAGAACTAAAGTTACATAATTAAAATTGTATATTTACAATATTTAAATAACCTAATTGACACAATTAAAACTTTAAGAAATTAAAATTATACAATTATGATACTTGAAGTACCAAAAATGCAATTAATCTAACATTTTTTTAAAAACTTTAGAAATAATTTAATTTAAGTTAATAAAAAATTATTTTAATGAATATATTATATATTATATTTTACTTAATAAATTTTATATTATATATCTTAATGGTTTTATAGATTAAAATGTTTTAAAAATAAAAATATAGTTTCTTTTAAACTAATTTAAAATTTAATAACACTTCAATTTCTCTTCCAAAATATTTTTAATTCATAAAATACTTTTAATTAATTAATTAAATTAAGAATAATCATTGTATGTAGATTGAATTGAATAAGTTTTTAATGATTTAAGTATTATCATCATTCTGACAATCAATATAATTTTTTATTTAAAAATAATTAATTTGTGTTTATATATTTAATTTATTAATTAAGAAAAAAATAAACTAATTTTAAAAAATAAAGACAATCAAGATATATAAAGAATTTACATAAAAAAATATAAAACTAAAAAATTGAAAGCTAAATTTCATTAATAACTGTTATTATCACTTTGTATTCCTCATTATTATTTTTTTACCGTAATCTATATTTTTAAATATATACTAATTTCTTTTTTTATAATTAATATTAGTCATTTTTTATTCATGACTATAACGTACTGTTTAAAGAACAAACTATTAATTATAAAATACAGTATAACTTTTATTATTAATGTTGCTTTTTAAAATTGTGTAGATGTCCAAGTTATATATAAATATAAATATATTTATAAATATGATATGTTTTGAAATAAATATTTATATAAAAATTAAAATAAAAAAAAATATTAATATTCATAATTGTGTTAGTATATTTTAATATATATTTATATATAAAATTTAAAATCAGTTAAAAAATTAATACATTAAATGTAAGTTATATATTTAATCCTGTATGGTTGAAAAGTTAAAATATATGTATATATTAAAATGTATTAATATATTAGTGACTATTTGATGATTTTTTTATTAGATATGTTTAGATTAATTAAAGTTAATTAGATAAATTTTATTAAAATTGATTAAATTAGTTTAAAAATAAAAGATAAATTTTAATTTATAAATTTATTAAATAATATCTTATTAGATTTAATTAAATAATAAAAATAATTTAAAAAATAAAAGCTAAATTTTAAATTATAATTTTATTATATAATATTTTATTAATTTTAAATTAAATTAATTTAATTTTTAAATGAGGTCACATGTGAATATATAACATGAAATATTGATGCGTGTTTTTCATAGTATACACTGATGCGTTCATAAAAATTTTATTTTGTGTTGGTTTAGTCTTTTGAATCCATAATTTTATAATTTTTTTTAAAGTTTTATTAATAAATTATTAACGTTATCGTTACAATATATGTTAATAGTATTATTTAATAATATAAATTAAAATAAAATTTCATTTATTTTATAAAATTATAAAATATTATTTTTTATCGTTTATTATTTTTAATTCATGTTCTCTTTTTTTTTTAAAAAAAAAATATACATATATAATTCTTTCTACATCCAAATAAAGCATAAAAGAGAAAGACATATTAAATTAAAATATTAGTGTTTTTTTTGTAATAGCTCTCCTTACCTTTTATATTTTTTTATTTTTATCACAATCATCCATAAAAGAGTAGTAATTAAACAGGGTTATTTAATGACCTAAGTAATATATCTCTTGAGGAACACGAGATGCCTTTATATAAAAAAAAAATAATAATAATAAAATTATATAACAGAAAGCGTGGCGGCGGCATAAACGACGGGAATAATAGTATTTCAACGTAAAAGAATACCGAATCTATGGGCGCCGACATACGCTTTATTATCGTTTCTTCAAATTAATTTTTTAATTGAAACATGCTTATCTATTTATTCTCTATCACTTTTTTTTTTTTTAATATATTCAGTTTGGTAAAATGATGCATGTTTTTGGGCCCAAGAGAAACCAGGTCCAGTGGACCACTTCACTGAACCAACAAAGCATTACATTTGAAACTAAATGATTTTGTTATGACGATGAACAATTGAGAAGAATGGTTCTTGAGATGGCAACTTACAGGATGATGGTGAATGTGCTGAGTTAAGTCCTCCTCAATTGGTAATTTTTTAGTGATGAATTGAACAATAATTGTATGTCCATTACCCACTTACATTTTTACTTGAAACCTTGAACAAAACAAACACTAGCATGTGTGTCTCCCTATGTTAACCTTTTAGATTCATGGATTAGCGATAGCTAGTGGTCTATGATTGATGAAACCAAAGGTCCTTGGTTTTTTGGTGTCATGATGAGACTTTTCGCTTTCTCTGCTACAATTTTAAAATTAGTAATAATTAACTTTAAATATGTAAATTTCAAGCAAAAATGTAAGCCAGGTAGGTGTTCGTATTCTACATGCTTCTATCATAAAATTTAACATTCATATTTTCTTTTTTACCTTTTGGTTATAAGTGTAAGTTCTAATAGATTTTTGTTTATCTTACCAGTATACACCCCGAAATTATCTATATTTAATTAATTTTTTTATTCTATTTAACTCAATACTCAAATTTATATGTCCGAATATATATTTTTACACTACTTAAATTTAATTGTAGTCAAATTGAATATTTTGATTTAGTAAGATGTATTTAATTAGAATTTTAAGAGATTTTAAAATAATTTTTTTGATAAAAATATCTTGTAATATTCAATTAAAAATTTTAAATAAGATAAAAAAAATTTATGGTATTTAATCAAAATTATAAAAATATTTTATTGATGTCAACTAAATCTAATGCTATTTAGTTGAGATTCTTGACAAGTTAAAAAAAAGTCTATTAGTATTCAAAATCATATAAATTTTGGTTAATTATATTTATATATTAGATTTTAATAGATTTTATGTGACTTTTTAGTTATATGTATAAATATCAAATATATCAAACAATTATACTTAAACCCTTGAGACTTTTCTACTCTTTTATTTTAAATTTTTATTTTTCTCGTACTCTTATGTGAAAGTGACGATACTAATAGAGTAATTGATCTATTTTTCCTTTCAATTCTACATGTTTTTTCTACAATAAGATAAAAAATTAATTCTTCTACTTATTTTGCTTAGGTTAATAGTTTTGATAATTTTTAACTAAATCAATCAATAAATATTCATCTTCAGTATTACCAGTTAATGAAGACCATAATTTTGAACTTATTATTCAAATCTAATAACAATAACAAGAAAAACTAGAAAATGTTAATGCGTGAAGATAAGTGTAACATAGAAGAACATGAAACTACAATCAATTAACTATCAAAAAGTTAAAAAAATTTGTATTGATTTTACTTTTCTTTATCCAAATTTTATCATTTATTTGTTTTCTTTTTTTATTAATTCTTGTAATTTTTAATGTTTTTTTAAGATTTAATGGAGTTTTT
>JAMLFT010003589.1:0-21653 GCA_026544285.1 Pachyrhizus erosus | reverse complement strand
ATTTGATTAAATATTAAATATTAATTAATATAAAATTTTAACGTTAAAACATGAATCAATTTGAAATATAAATTTTTATGAAATATAAATTATTTCATTTTAGATTTATTTATTATGTGTCCTATTAAATATTTTCAATGAATTACTTAAAAAAGTCATCAAAGGACTATTATAATAGGATTTATTAATGTTTTAGTCCTTAAATTTTATATAATTTTTATTTTTAGTCTTTTAATTCAAAAGATACTAAAGAATTAAAAATAGAGATAGAAAAAAAGGGTTAAGAGAGGTTGATCAGAAAAAAAAATTCAGATACTAGAAATAACTTTTTTTTTAAATTTAAAGACTAAAAATAAAATAAAATTTTTATAATATTTATTTTTTAAAATATTTCCTATTAGTACATTGGATTAAATACATCCCATTAAATAATTAATTTAATGATAAATGATTTTAAATCTTCATATTAAACCTACTATTTTATTAGATGAAGAAATTATTTAATACTTTTCTAAATATCCAAAACATTAAATGTGTTTATCTTTTCATTTAATACTTTTTTTTATAAAGTATTAAAACGATTTAATATATTTATAAATTATTAAATATATTTAATATTATATTTAATATTTTCTTAGAATTAAATGTATTTATCTTTTTCATTTAATACTTTATTTATAAAGAATTAAAAAGATTTACAGAAAAACATAACATTACTCTTTAATAATATATAATTAATTTCACATGTGCTTGTAGATACTAGTTGAAATGTATTTCCTCTTTCTCATTTACTTTAAGGTTTATAGTTGGTTTCAAAATATTTGTTATTTTAGAAAAATAAGAAAATGATATTCTTTTTTTAATGTTAGGATTTTAATCTTTTTAATAAATGTAGTTTATTCAAAAATATTATTTTATGATAGTAGCATGTGCATTTACTATCTTTTTAAGAAATGTTTATTATCTTAAAACAAAAATAAACGGATAAGTATTAGATATATATTTATTAAATACTTAATTATTTAAAATAATTATTAAATATTTCTATGTTTTATATAAAAATGATTTTTCAGTTTATTATGTATCCACGAACTACAATGTGAAAATAATAAATACACCATATTAAATATTTTTAATCGCTTTAAAACTGTTAGTATTAGATGATTTTACTGTGTTTCATATACTAATAAACATTTTGTTCTTAATATTTTAAATTTTTTTACTTCTTATTATACTTTAATAGACGCACATTAAAAAATCAGTTTTCAATATAAATATTTATTTTTATTCTCTTAATCATCGTCCAAAGGCAGATGTTAAAAAATTCAATGGTTAATGCAAATACAATATTACTTAAATTTCTTTTTTAATATCAACGAATGATTGATTTAAGTAGCAATGATTTTGAATCCCTTAAATAAATGATAATTCTTGTATATGATTATTTATTTATTTATTAAAAGTAGACATTCCAAACAGGCATTTAATGAATAATATTAAAGAAATAAAAAATATTAATGAAAAATATTTAATTATTACTTTGAAATAAAATAATGTCAATTACTGTCTTAGGTATTGATAAAACAAAAAAACTAAAAGCATTTTTTTTAAAAAAACATAAAGAAATGTTTAATACTTACTATTCATGTAATTAAAAATATTTAACTTAATTATTAAATATTTCTCACTTGCTCAGCGTCTTTAAAATATTCACTAACAATACCTTCAAATAATTATAATATTTAATAAAATATAGTATTAAATGCTCTAATGCCCATAAAATATATATTAAATATTTTGTAATTAATATTCTTAAGACCTTTCTTAAAAAAGTCTTTGACTTTTAAGAATAACAATAAAAATAAAAATAAAAATAAAAATAAATATAAATATAGTGTTATAAATGAGTACTTTAAAATTATGTATCAGGCATTGATTAATTTAATCTATTAAATTTTTTACATTTGATACTTTCAATTAATAAAAGAATAAACATTCATGAATATTTCTTAAATTTTTACTATAATATATATTTTTATTAACTATTTGTTTTTTATTAATGACACCCAGTACCATCATCCATAAATGCGCCCGGTACACTATTGTCCATTTCTTTCACTAATTAAGAAGGCTATTTAGTGGGTAGTAAACACACATGCTGTGATAAAGTGTCACCTTAAGTGGGACCCACAGTTGTAATCCAAAGGTTGCAAAAACCAACAAAGGTAGTGTGGTCCACCCTTTGGATATATATTATATATTATATGAAACAAACTACCTAGGATTACATTGTGTTCCAAAAGTGGCTCCTATATCGTTTTAGAACTCAGAATGATTTAGGGAGAAACAAAAGAAAAATTCTAGTGTGTCTGCGTTCACTAGACAAAGTCTAAAAAGAAAATGAGGAGGGGTGGATGTATAATCTTCAATGGTTTTTAGATGACACATTTTTATTATTTCTTGGTCACACCAGATCACATATACTAGAGCTTCCTGAGATCTCTTGAATCAGCTTTAAAACTATCTAGTAAGTGTGTTGTTTGGCAAAAATATCTTGTTGCTTTAGATTCGCTTAATTTTAATTGTGAATATATATTCTATTTTTCTTGTTTAGGTAATGTCTGGATTTTAGAAAAATCCAAAATCTTTCAGATATTTTATGTCTCTAGATCCTAGTGGCCCTACATTTTGTCCCCTCTCTCTCTCTTCAACATTTGCTGAATGACTTTTTGGGATTTAGCTCCTCTAATCCGTAGAGAAGAGGATTGCCTTAGAAAACCACTCCCCCAGATTTGAGCAATTCAAGTGTTAAATAAAAATTGGGGTGATAGTGACACACTGACACCTTGTTTTATTCTTGTATTGGTCTTATTTTATTTGCCTTGGAGTTACTTGGACATTTGTTGCAGCGTGTGTATGTGTGTTACATGGAAGATAGCACCAATGGGTCAAGAAAATGAGACCCCAAGATGTAATAGAATTGGTGGTGGTAGAAGAGGCGTTGGTAGACCTTGCAAAAAGCCAAAGCCAAAAAAGGTACTACAGAGAGGACTTGGTGTGGCACTGCTTGAAAAAATTAGACTTGAAGAAGAACAAAGGGAGAAGGAAGCTGCAGCTGCAATGGCATCATCAACCAAATCCCCCTATGATATGCATCTTCAATTTCTAAACTTTCACCACTCCCTTCAACCACCTCCAAATTCACTCCCTTCAAGCACTGTTTCATTAGCAAACAGTGGTGGATCTGATGCTGGCTGGCATGGTGCTCCAGTTCTGGGGAATGTGAGTGGGTCCCATCTGTGGGGTCCCCGTGACTTTGAATTGGAGAAGAAGAATTTTGGGATGGATCCTGAATTGGCTTTTGCATCAAGTTTGCCTAGTGATTCCAACCCCATTAGGCATCTCTCCAATTGGGTGCAGAGAACACAAGAAGATCCTTCTTCATTAATGGTAAGATGTTTGAAGTTTGATCTTTCCCTCTTGAATTTTCATAATGGTTGGCTTCTTTTGGATCATTCTTTTCCTGTGGAATAAAATGGTTTGGTTTGGACTGTGCAGATGAATTTCTCAACAGGGACTTCATCAACAACTGTGCCTCATTCCTCAACAGAGCCCCCTTCAAACCAAAAATATGGTGGAAACTACGTTTCTAAGAGGCAGGAGGAGAAGGTATCTACAATTTTTACTCTCAAATGATTAATTTAACTAGTTCAACCATTCAATTGTTTAATGTAGTGTTTTACATAAATATTGTTCATTCAATTGTTTTATATATCATCTTTTTAAATAGTTATATGGTAATTTTGATAAATCCAGTATTTCTGATTAGATTTTTTCCCTTGGAAATTGTTATAACTACAAACTTACAAAATTTGGAATAGAAGTCATGTCATAGTAGACCAAACCCCTTCTCCCTGGATACTTCTCCTGTGTCCTCTTCCAAATTTAAACCTCTCACTTTTGCTGATCCTATGAAATCAAGTAAAACAATTTCATGTGGGAGTGGGAGAGGATGCAACTTGGATTTTGGCAATTCAACTTTAAGGTTGGTTCAACTTTGATCTTTTGAGTTTTGATAATTGCTTTGAGGTTACTAATTTTGCTTGCTCACACTGTCACACCATGCATATCATCATCATCTGCAGGGAAATTCCTTCCCTTTCAGCATCCGACTCACAGCTGAACTCCAAGAAAAACAAGAAAAGGAATAAGAATTTAGTTGGAGATTTTCTTTCACTGGCTCCTCCTACTCAATGCTCATGTTCCAAGTTAAAGTCTCCTTTGGATTTCCTACCATTTCGTCGGCAGGTATATCCTGATTTTGAATCTGTATCTTATCAGGTTTGGAAAAACTCAAATGAGCCTGTTTCACAATTTTTCTAATTTCAATGTTTATTCTTAACTTACATTTTTTTTTAATTAAAGGGAAATATGAAAAATCAAGTCCCTCCCTCATCAGGGTACAATCAATTCAATCAAAAACAGCAACATTGGTACAATTTCATCCCTCCATCAGCAAAGGTAGCAAGAATTGGACAACAATCAGATAGATTTCAGAACTGCAATGTGGTGGGACAAAGTATTGATCTTGATCTCAGTTTGAAGCTGTGAACATCTTCTACCCTTTTCTTGTGGTGTCACTTTTAGGGCAGTGAAACCTGTATGGTCATGTTTTATTTAATTTAAAAAGTAGGTAGGTAATGTT
Organism: Pachyrhizus erosus; assembly: GCA_026544285.1. Lineage (NCBI taxonomy): Eukaryota > Viridiplantae > Streptophyta > Magnoliopsida > Fabales > Fabaceae > Pachyrhizus > Pachyrhizus erosus. Next base: position 16,948 of record JAMLFT010003589.1, on the reverse strand, counting down.
TTAAAGGGACTAATAACCACTGGCATGTGAGAAGCAAGAGTGGAAAATAAAATATAGATGCTGATTAGTTTCTTTGTTAAATGACTCTGATTTTATTAGGCCTAATTTTGGTGGAATTGCTGCCTTTGGAGCTTTGGTTATTTTCTGTTTCCTTGGTTCACATTTTCTGTGGTTGATGATGCCTAATGGGATGAATGAGGAATTACAATGATACGCTATCAGTGTTTGATTCGCAAATATAATGGAATACAACAGAAAGTTTTGTTATCTTCTCGATTCAACTTTCTCTAATAGAACCAATATGTTTAATTTTTTTTTAACATCGTGCTAAGTTCAATTCTAAACGTAAATAAAATTTCATGTCTAGATGTATCGTGTGATATAATATATACTTCTGCAGAAATTGTGCTTTCTCTTCTCTCTGTTTTCATGGTGTCCCTAAATCTGACCTTCATTAGGGTTCTAAATGAGTGACGAAAGGTAGGGTCCCGTGTAGATTTCTTTGACTGCACAAGAGAGGAAATATAAAGGAAAGAAGGTGTATTGAATTAGTATTTTAAAGAATTTTAAAATATTTTTTTTATAAAAAATTGTGTTATTCAAATAAAATTTTTAAATGATATAAATAATTTTTGTGATATTTAATTAAGATTATTAGTTTTTTTAAAAATAATAAAATCTGATAATATTTAATTAAATTTTTTATAATTTATAAATAGTCTTTTGATTTCAAAATATACCAATTTTAATAAATTAATTTTAGAATGAAAATTAATAAATTTCATATGAGTTTTTAATAAGGTGTATAAATATTTATAAATCAGATTAAGCAAACTCTCCAGCAAAAGCCAAAATGTTAAGTGGCATTTGATCCAAGACATTGTCAACCATCTAAAATCACAAGTGTCTATCATGCCCTTTAGGAACTGATTATAGTTTCTCTATAACAATTTTATTTGTATGCATAGCTAATGTCAAGTTAACACTACAGTATTTTTCATGTAGATACTTACTGTGTGTATTTAATTAAGTTTTTAGGATTACCATATAAAAACGGACCAATGGACTTGAATATTAAATTGATATTGCTCTCAAATTGCCCCTTTCGGTTTCTCCTTTAACACTGTATTTCATTAATTAAGCATGTGTTTGACTGTATTTTTATATTTTGGTTTTTAAAATTTATTTTATAAAATAATTTTGAAAACGACATTTTACATAGTAGAAATAGGAGACGAAGATTTAAGGGAAGTTTGATATCCAGTGTTTTTTTTTTTTTTTCAGAAATTTGGAATTGGATAGGTTAGTTTCACATGTTTTGTAAACAATTAAAAAATAATTTAATAAACATGTATTGTTTACATAAATTTTTTTACATCATCGACAAATTAAAAATAAACTTTAGAGTTACTTTCATGGTGGTTATGACTCTGCAAATTTTTTAATTAAAAATATTCTTTTCTTTTTCACAAAATTGTTTCTTAAAAATAATTAAGAATCTTACTTTCTCAAGGTTGAAGAAAAATTTTAATGATATAAAAATACTAATAAGTAAATTAATTAATCCCTTTAAGATTGGTTTGGTTAGGTTTTAGTTTTTGAAATTTTTTCGATCAATCTAAATTAAGTCAATGCAATTAAGACTAAGTTGATTTAGTTTGTGTCAGCAGATTATGATAAAAACAATTTAATTACTATCATTTTTTTTCAAGTTTATACCTCTATTTATTGTTTATTAAATAATTTTTATTTTATATTAATGTAAGATAAAATATTATTTATTATTTGTTACTAATGTCTAGTTAATTATTTTATTTAATATTTAATTTTTCTATTATTTTTACTTTATTTAAAATTTAATATTAATTCATACTTTAGTACTTGAATTTTTCTTCTACTTTTATTTTTTCTTTCTTTTAGATTAATTACACTTTTGGTCTTTCAGATATCCTATTTGTGCAATTTTTGTCTCATGCTCCAAATATGTGAATTAGATATTCTAAATATTATAATTATGTAATTTTGGTCTCTCTTTCAATTTTTCGTTAAATATTTAACAAATTTTACTTCCATGACATTGGATGATATTGTGATAGTTGATGTGACAACTAACATGTTTGATACATATATTAATATGATTTGATTACACTTCTAGTTTCTTAAATTGTAATAGAAAAAAGGCCAAAAGAATAATTTAACTATGTCAATATATTCAATTATCACCTCATCACCTCATCATCTAATGACAAATATTTAACAAAAGACTTATTAAGAGATCAACATTTCACAATGATGTTTAGAGGACCTAATTCACACTATTAGAATATGGGAAATCAAAATTTTTCAAATATAATACTTGAAGCATCAAAAGTAAAATTAAACCACAAAGAAAGAAAAGACAAAAGTAAAAGAAAAATTCAAGTACTAAAGTATATAAAGATATATTAATGTTAAACATAAAAAATAGTTTATTAGGTTATCAAGATAGTTTGTGTTGAACAAAAAATATGAAAATTAAACTAATTATAATTGGTTTGGTTCAAATTTAAAATAAAAAAGAAATTAATTAAACATGCCAACTTAAATCAATTAATTAGTTTGATTTTGGTTATCGAATTCATTGGATCAATCTTATTGAATAAACGCCTACATTGTCCTACTAATTATTTTTTCCAAATCACACTACTATATGTAAATAATACATTTTATATAATTACTTTCTTCATCTTTAATTATAAGACATTGTTTTAAAAAAAAATTGTCTTCTTTTTATAAAACTCTTTTCTAGCTTTTTCTTACATTAATTATTTTTCAGCCAAAATACTCTTAATTATTTTAGTCCACAGCTAATAAATGTTATTAGTTGTCTTTTTCTCTTATGAAAATTAAAAAATTAAAAGGTTTAATTTTAAAAATTAAATTTCTACTACGATTATTTTTTATTCATACATTAATTATTTAGATAAGAATTAATTAAATAAAAAAAGTGATATTGCTAGTCCCAATAATTTTAAGTATAATTATAAAAGAAATAATATAATTATAGATAAATTTAATATTATTATCTAAATTAATTTTCTTAATATATGTGAAATAGTTATAAACATCTTACGTTTAGGAACAAAGAGAATATTCAATAATAATTTATAATAAAGGTCGAAAATATTTTAACACTATTTCTTTCACATAACTTATGTAACATTAATTATTGTTATCCAAATTATTATATTGATTTGCAAAATTTGATAAGTTTTAATGGAAGGTGGGGTTTTGTCTGGTGATCCTATGCATGCTCAACCACCTCCAAAGCCTCTTGACGGTGGCAAGGGGAGTGGGACGATGAAGGTTTCCTTTAGAGATAAGATAATAGGACAGCAAACACTCCAAAGGAGAGGAGGTTGGATAGAATTGCTAATAATTTGCTCAAAATTAAGTATGAGGATGAGGACCAGTTAAAACCCAAATGCTTCGTTGATGAAAAAAATTCTTTAGGAACTATAGAGGCCGTGGACAGAAGCCATCATTGTGAAACTGCTAGGGAAGACAATTAGCTTTTATATCGTGAAGGATAAGTTGAAGGTTATCTAGAAGTTATCTGGAGGTTTTTATATGGTGGATGTTGGTCACGGGTTTTACATGGTGAAGTTTTATCTCCCTCAATATAGAGAATTGGTGATAGGAGGAGGACCATGGATGATCTCTTACCAATACCACAGCAGTGAGATCTTAGGTGCGTTGCATCAGAGGCGAAGATTGAGAGTAAGCTTGTTTGGATGCAATTTTCGTGTTTAGGAATGGAATACTATGACGAGAACATCTTGCTTGCTTTGGTGGTAGTGGTGAACAGACTGATAAGTGTTACCGTCATAGTTGTGGATGCTTCCAAAGGTTGCTTTGCTCATATGTGCGAGGAAATAAACCTTAACCAACTTGTGGTAGAATGTGTTTGGCTTAGAAATCACTGGTTCAGGGTAGAATACGAAGGGTTGCATTCAGTTTGCAAAAAAGTGTTTGTTGCATGGTCATGTGGCAACAACGTTCCCTTTAGCAAAAGAAGTCAAAAAAGAAGCGTAGGCTAACATGACAACAGCAAGCGGGGGAGGCCAGCAAAGCTCAAACGTGCCAATAATGGAAACCCCAATCACGCCATTAATGTAGCTAACAACGTGAGTAATGGAGAGGGCAAAATTACAGCCAAGGGCGATATGTTCGGAGATTGGATTGTGGTTTCAAAGAATAAAAAATAGAAGCCTAATAAAATCAAGGAAGTAAGAGGTGTGAAAGGAGCGAATGAAAAAGGAAAATCAATTCCAAAGATTAGGGAGAATAACAAGTTCCAGATTTTGAGGAATATGGAAAGTGGGAAATAATTTGAAATGTCTGTGCTGGTAAAGGTAGAAAGGGACAAAAAGGTCTTGTCCAAATTTGAAGCGTGTGAGGAATATTCAACCTGGGGCTTAAGATTTTGACACGTGGTGATAAAGCAAATAATGTCAATTTCTCTTTGACGTTAATTGAGATGGCAGCAAGCACACCACATATGGTAGGTATGGAACCTAAATGCGATATGGTTATAACTAATAGGGAGCAAGTGGCTTTAACGTATGGCACAATGACGTCTATGCCTGTAAAAATTGTGGAGCCAAGTAAAATGCGGTTCTTAAACCCGCCAGAGCGGCCAAACGCTAGGTGCCAATAAAAGAAGGGCTTACCTGGAGAAACTGATAGTCAGTGTGCACCAAAATATGGTTGAATTAGCATAGGGGGACATTATGGTGGAAGATGTTTCCTTGAAGATTTTGTAGTGGGTCTTTTCTCTATATATTTTTTTCATGATTTTACTATAATTTCTTAAAATGTGAGGCTTTGTCAGTAAGCGACGTCATAAGCACATAAGGATGTTAATATCTCGGCATTAGAAGTTTTTGGGAGAAGGTGAGCTATGATAGGGGTGCAGTACAGGAGGCAAAGGGCCATGTGGTATTTGTGAGTCCTTTGTAATAAAAGATGCAACTTTGATGTTGTTCACGAGGAATTCATAACTTAATGTATTACCTTGCGAATTTCATGTGGAAGAAGTGCTTGGTGCTGCTCTACAGTATATGCGAGCCCTAATTTTGCTGCGAGGGGCTCACTTTGGAGACATTTAGAGGATGTAAGGGGAAGGATTAATTTGTCTTAGATGTTGGTGGGTGATTTTAATGATATCCTTAGAGCAAAAAAGGGTGGTTTTTCACAAGTAGGGGCCTTAGCCTTTGCGGATGCATTAAATGTGAGCGTCTTAATTGATATGGGGTGTTTTGGGAATAAGTTCACCTAACAGAGAAGGTATGCGAGGGGTGTACTAATTTCTAGAAGGCTTGATAGAGGGGTATGTGATCATGCTTGGTGAGTAGCTTTTCTAAAGGCAACTATTGAACACTTGGTTTGAAGGCAGTCAAACCACAATCCTCCTCTAGTAAGATGCAGGGACTCTTTTAGTTTTAGATCTAAAAAGCATGGTGTACACTAGGCATGGAATAAGGATGTGGGATACATTATGCGAGCCTTGAAAAATGCTATTTATAACTTTATAACCTTTAACAATAAGGTCTTTGGCAACATTTTTTAAGAAAAAAGGAATTGAGGCTAGGTTGAGGGGGATTCAAAAAGCTTTCGAGAACATTGACTCAGGCCATCTATCCTTGTTGTTGAATAATTTATTGAAAGAGTACGAAGATAATTTTATTTGTTAGTGTTTGTATGGAGACCCTAGTATGATGATGATCCAAAAAGAGGTTCAAGAGGGAAGATGGAAACCGTTACAAATTACAAAGGACCACATTAATTTCTCACTTAGTTTTTGCTGAAGCCAAAATAATCGATAATGTTTTATCCACTTTTTGTGTAAATTCAAGAATGAAGGTTTGTCTTGAGAAATAAGAGCTCTAGCTTTAGCAGGTGTACACAATAGGATAAAAAAAGCCATTGTAAGAGTTACCCAAATTCGTTTCATTAATAAGTTGGAGAAGTTTTTGGGCTTTTACATTTTTTATGGGAAAATGATTAGGGCAGACTTTACTGAGCTTATTGATAGAGTTAATGGGAAGCTTATGAGCTAGAAAAGTTGTCTTCTTAACAAGCTAGGACACGGGACACTTACCATTCCAGTCATAGCCTCTTTACCATGCTATAGTATGCAAATAAACTGGTACTCGCAATATGTTAGTGAAATTATTGATAGAACTATTAGAGGCTTTATTTGGAGGGGGAACCAACAATAAAGGGCTTCACATGGTTGGCTAGAGCAAAGTGATAATAAAAAAATCTTGGGGGCTTAGGGATCCGTATGGCTATATACCAGAATACGACTATACTAGGTAAGCTAATTTAGGATATCGTACATCCTTCTAATCAACTATGGATCACTATTATGAGGGCCAAATATTTGAAGGGGGAGAATGTGTTCTCAGAAAGGAAGATATGTGGATCCACAACTTAGAATTCAATTGTGAAGGCGTTGGAGTGTTTAAAGAATGGCTTGAGCATAAAGTTAGGTGAGGATAGGCTGGACTTCTGGCAGGAGCTATGTTTGATAAAAGAATTTATAGCCACTAAGGTGCCTTGGGTGTACATTCATGACATCAGCTATAAGGTTAAGGATATATGGAATGGAGTTTCATGGCATTTGGAGAAGCTCTACACCAACATTTTGCAAGATATTTCTAATAAGGTCCTTAGTGAGAAGACTTTTTTGGTGGACAATATGCCCAACGTGTGGACTTGGTAGTTTAATATTTCAAGAAAATATGCTACGAAGACGAGATATGATTGGTTGCTTATCAAGCTGGAGTGGGATCGGTGGATGAGTAATGGAGTTAGATTTGGAAGTTACCTATTTCAACCAACATTCAGTTCTTGCTTTGGAAACTAAGTCATTGGAGTTATCGATTCTTGCCCTAGATGTTTAAGCAAGCTCGAAACGTAGAGCATTTTCAAAGGGCTGGAGTTGTGTTGGGAGCGTGGCCACCATAGGGTGCTTTTGTACTCTGATTCTAGCAATGCTATTGATTTAGCGCTTAAGGACATTCCTGTCTGTCATGACTATCTGAATGAGATCATGATGGTTCAAAGATGGTTATAGAGGAATTTGTGTACAACTTGCACGTCCCTTAAGGGATGGGAATAATAGTGTGGATGTTCTTATTAAGATAGGTGCCACGACAAATGATCCCCTGGTGGTGATGCTTGAGTAGTTTTTTGCTAGCTGATGTTGTTGGTGTTCAGTTTTTGAGACCTTAACATGTTTTAGGCTTTTGATTGGTTTTATTTTCTCTAAGAAAAATAAATAATGTTATCCATATTTTTTTCATCAAAATTAAAGAAGCACTTCACTTTAGATTGCTCATGCTTATGCAACAAATAAAACTCAGAAAAGAAGTCAACTTTATAATAAACATTAAAAACTAATGGTGATAGTTTACATTATACAAATTATTTTAAACAAGTGTACTTAGGATGATGCGGATTTTTTTTTTTTTTTAAGACTTCACTATAGATATATGGTGATATTTGGATTATGTATTTGAAAATTCTAAGATATTTAAAATATTAAGAAATTTAATTATTTCAATTACAATAAATTGAATCAATTATTTTCTTTATCAAATTCTTTGTTTGAATAGTTATTAAATTTAGATAAAATAATTAAATTCTCTTAATAACAACGATAATTTTAATAGCCATTATATATTTTTATATGCCACAATAAATAAAAATATTTTAAGAATGTAAAATACTGAAATTTTCACAACATGATATTTCCTTGGAACTTAAAAATCATAAGACACATCTAACATAAATACCATATTGGAACAAACAACATTGAAGATGTTAGACTCCACAAAAATATCATAGTTTTGAGAATGAGATAACTTCATAAGCAATGTCAGCACTTTTTAAGAAAGAAAGAACAATTGCTTCTTCTCTTCTATTATGGTGAAGTTATCACATAAAGGAAGATAACATGACTAAATTTCTCATGCATTTAATGAAACATCAAAACGAAAAAAATTTCAAATACGTTATCTCACAATAGATCTTTTCCATGAAGCCTATACAAAGACCAAGTGATGAAGATCTGAAGTGTTAGAAGAATTTTGTAAAGCACATAAAAAAAACAAGAAAGGGTTGAATTGTGTTTTAAAAATTTCATAAAAACAATGAAGTTCTTGAGAAACTAAGGTTGTTTGAAGTTTTTAAAAGACTTTGAAGATGAAATGAAGAAGACAAACAATCTGAAACCCTTTTTGTAAACATAACAATTAACCTAATTAGTATAAATAATCAAAGAACAAGAACACAACAAATTTTATATTGATTAACCTCTACCATTAAGGCTACGTGCAATTCTTGTGAAACCACTAAGTTTGCTTTATAAAAAGATACAAATATTCTTTAACCAAATCACTTTTCTAGCTCTACAATAATTAGTATTTTTCCTAGCCTCTTCAAGCTATTACAACTAAGTATTTTATTTTTTTCTCAAGTCACTTCTAGGTCAACCTTACAAGTTCAAGGATAAAGGCTCAAATGATTGTACAACATTTATTACAAATGATATAAACAAGACATAAGAGTCTAACTCTCAGATATGCTAAGTATTTGAGAGCTTTTCACAAAAGAAGAATTTACAAAATATAAGACTTAAAGAATTTTGGTTTTTAATACTTTAGGGCAATGTAGGATATTCTAATTGTCTTGCACGTCTTGAGTCTTTTTTTTTTTAATTTATAAGCAATGTCTTTAGTTATTTGTTGTCTCATAACAGTTTTCCGTATCTATTTGTTGATGAGTAATCTGAATCAATAATAAATGCTACATTAATTATTTTTCACAAACTAGTCACCTAATCTTCCAATAAAATAGCCCACTTATCTCCTTTCATTAACTCCTACATGCTTCAGTAATCAAATCCAAATCGCATGTTCTACAAATTCTTATCACAATAGGGCACGACTTAATAGGTGACTAGGAGACTACTTTAGTATGCTTTAGGATATCCTTTTTCTTATTCTTTGAAATATTCTCTACAAATCAAAAAAATATTCTTATGTAATAGCTACAAATGAAATAAATGTTCAAAATGTTTGAAACTAATAAATGAATAGATGATGCAATACACATTCTGATGTTTTCACATGATGGACAAATGATCTACTAAGTAAACTTAGACAAATTATTTGTTTGTTTTAGAAGATGAAATTTATATATTGTTTGCAACGTCAAAATAATTTAGGGACCTGATTCATCTTATGTTCTTACAATTTTTTCCCTTTTTTATAATGTCAAACAATAATTAGTTTATTTATGAAGATAAATGATGAATAATAAAAGGATAAAATCTTAAAGGTAAAACAATACTCTCCTAATAGATGTTCTCTACCTCCCCTACGATCATGCCATGTCTTTTGAAGTTTTCATCATCAACAATTTTATCTTATTCCTTAATCTTCTTCTTCTTTTTATCTTCTTTTGAAGATTCTTCATTTTCTTCATGTTTTGTCTGTCTTCACTTCTAGTAACTCTTCACTTTCAATAGTTAAACTTATTTCTCTGTACACCCCCCCTTAATTGGCATCATATTGAAAAGGATAACAAAAGCTTGAATCTAAATTAGAATAAGAGGAAGTATTGAGTCTCATATCTCCATAAAATTCACATCGTAGGTGGCAAACTTTTTCTTCAATGTGCCTGGCCCCTAATTCAATCTTCAAAGCTTTTCTAGTGTGTTGAAGCTCATCAAGCATCCAAGCCATCTCTTCATGAGTAGAATGCCTCTAAAAGTTTTTCATTATTTCATTAGGATCCTCAATAATGCCAAACTCATAATGTATAAAGTGAAACTCTAAATATGGAAATTGTATGGTGAAGGAGAATGGAAACGAAGAAGTTGGCACAAATTAACATTGTGGAAGAAGGATTACATTATTTTTAGCTGTATTTGGTGCAAAAAGTTACCACTTTCAAGAGATAACCAACTAGTACTTAAACAAATTGCATTTGATAATGGTTTTTCTTCAGCATGGATACTTGAAATAGATGCTCTAAGCTTCTAAAGTTGATGTAGGTAGGTAGCATTTTATTTGTCAACATCTTCTACGATAGATGATAGAACTAAAAATTGAACAAAGCTCTTCGTTTGACTCAAATCAGACATTGAGGAGGCACATTGTCTTCTTGAGCAATGTCCTTTTCCTTGTAGATGTCATGAAAGACTTGATCTACAGTTGTTCTAGCGCAAGATTAAACTTGGTGGTCCTCTTAACAACGTAGGGAAGTTGGCTTCCAAGCATAGAGGGAAATGCCATGTTCTGTCTTGCAATTTGTAACATCCTATTTTTAATATAATAAAATTATAAATTCAAAAACTTGCCTCTTTTCCTTTTTTATATTTTAATTTAGCTAAAATAGGATTTAGAAATTTATTATCTATGAAAGAGATATTATCCAGTGAATAATATTTAGAGAAAAAGGGAGAGAAAGAAATTTTAGTTAGTTAAGAATTAAATGAAAAATAATAATATATCAATAAAAAATTTAAATAGAAAATAGATTCTTAAAAATATTTGGATAAAATAAAATAATAGAAGGTAAGAATAAAAAATTAGAAGTCAAAATATAAATTTTTAGAAAATAAAAATAAGTTTTTAGAAAATAAATATGAATAAATAAATATTTTAGAAAAAAATAAATAATTTTTTATCAAATAAAATAAATCATTATGGAAAAGAAAAATAAAATACTAAAAGAAAAATAGAAATAAATTTATAGGATTTTTGAAAGAAATAAAAATCAAAAATAGAATTATAAAATTAAAAATAGTAATTAAAAAGAAAAAGAAAGGAAGAAAAGGGTGGACTGGGATTTGATCCCGAGTCCTTAGGGAAGAGGAAGAGAGAAGCAGAATGTACCAACTAAGCTACCCCACAAGGGTAGCATTAAAACAAATTAAAAATAGTATACTTCTTAAAGGCACTGGCTTAATAAAACAAAATAAAATTGCAAAATGTAGAAAAGGGGTGGGATAGATTTGAAGGAAGGTACGCGAGGGTCGAAAGTGAGTTTGGATTGTAGGGGTTGCTGTTTGACTGTTAGACCCATCGCTGTTATTTTTATGAATTAAAATCTAATTAATCTAACTTCTAAAACGTAAACCGCCATTGAAGTAGCTTTGTCATCTCCTTCCTCGAGCTGACTTCCCTATAATTGCGTCATTATACCAAATCTGCGATGCCCATACCCTGCAACCCCCTGGCTAGCTTGCCTATGACCTATGGAATACTTTGACATGAAGGAAAGACAAAGATGAGCTCTATAAATACCAAGCTAACTTTGAATCGAGAAGGAAGAATGTCGTGAATCCTTCATCAAAATTCTCCTTAATTCCTCACCCTCATTGCCTCGTTTCAATCTAGAAAGCTTCAGAATTATTCATGCAACAATTTTTTGAAGAAATTTGAAGGATCCACCAAGGAATCATGATTTCGTAGTGACGTCCGAGCATCATCGAAGGTTCGCCGGAAAACTTCATTACATGTAGGAGGAGCCATCTTTTTCTTCGAATTGTTATAGATTATTTGAATTTGATTTCCTGAAAATTTGACACTTTAACATAGTCAAATTCTCCAAGTACGAATTCAATTCAAAAAGCTTAGAACTTTGGACTAAGGCAAACCAATTCTAGGTTTATATACGAGTTTTGATGAAATTAGTTGTTTTATACACTTTGTAAATGCTATTTGAATTATTTTGGGCAGAGAACTGTCCAGAATTGTGTAAGAAATTAGAGAATCAAACCAGGGTGGGGATCATCGTTCTGTTCTTTCTTGCGTTTCGAAATTCTACAAATTTTTAAAAGAAAAACATGATTTAAATGGGCAAATATATTTTCATGAGTTTAAATTTGAACCCAATGAACCCAAAAATGAAAAGGAAGAAGAAATGGGGAAATTTAAACCAAAATTTGAACCAAAACCAGAGAGGGAGTAAGGAAGAAGATGATCAAAAGCCAAAAATGACCATTTTACCCTTGGTAGAAAAAATTACCAAAGTACCCCTAGTCAGCATTTTTGAAATTTCTCTATCATTTTATCCATTTAATTTTTGCAAAAAAAATAGAAGGTAGTTGTACTCTTGTGTAAAGCTATTGTTACTAATTTTCCAAAGGTTTAAATAAATTAAACTAGAATTTTTCTAAAATTACCAAAATACCCTTAAGTAAGAAAATTTGAAATTTCAGACTATTTTGGTTAGTAAATTAGGGGAAACTTTGTTAGAACATGTTTAGGTATAAGCCTAGAGTATTTTTGTCATTTTTAGAAATTAAAAATCCTTAGAAATAAATTTTTATTCAAAAATGACCAACATGCCCCTATGTCATGAAAACCAAATTTACCATTGTTGGGTCATTCTAAATTTAGGTAAAATAGTCTAAGCACTCTCCAGTACTATTGGGAACCTTTATAATAATTTATAAGTTGAAATGTGAAGAAATAATCCTTAAATGGACAAATTTTATAAAATGACCAAAATAGCCTCTTAAGAAATTTTTTTGAAATACCCTCTTTCAGTGAAATTTTCCAAACTAAGACAAATTAAAAATTTAAAACCTTCTATATTTACTTCTTTCACATAAATATAAAGTTAGAAAGAAATCTTAAAAGAAAAATGTGAAATTGATCATTTTGTCTCTATCTTATTATTTGAATATAATGTACATTATTGATTGCGATGATCATTGAATATGCTTTTAAATGTATTGAGTTGATAATATAAATGTGATTTCATACCTCTAGTGCTAATGGGAGGTAAGTATTCATGATAACTTTCCACTTGAGACAATAAATTTTGAAATGATCCTAGGGTAGAAGATGAACTGAGAAATTCTCAAACAATGATAACATATCTAGAATGACTTTGATATAAAGATAAAAGATGGATATTATCCATAAAATCTTTGAGCCTATCATCAGTACCAAGACAGAAGGAATAATAGAGTTGATAGATGACATAAGGAAGGTAAATTGAACTAAAAACCTTAAACGAGTGAGAACTAAGAATGAGGAATGCAAAGGTTGACCACAGAAGGTACCTGATGAATGTATGCAGGTTCTGGTGAAACCTTAGGAGTAGATAAGGTGTCAAGTTATGAACCGCTCAGAGTAAAGAGGATGTCGCAAAACTAGTTTGGCATCCTCTACAAAGCATAGCATTACCAAGATCCGGTTGAGAGTATCTTAGACTAAGTACCAGGTAGGATATGTGCTCCTGACCATCAACCTTAAATTGCAAAATTGGACTATTATTGATACGCTTGTGTAAGTCCTCCTAGAGTTAGTAGTAATGGAGGCTGCGAAGGGCCATAAATCGAGTATAATTCCTAATTAGGCACGTCTGATGAGTTGAGAGTCTACGTTGGTTAAAAACCCGCTATATGTATGTGTGTGTTTACCTAAGGATAGATGACTCACTCCTACAATCCTCCATATTTTTCAAACACTAATGGCAGACGAATTCTAACCTTTGTTCCGCCTAACCATAATACATTTAGAGGGAAGATGGATGTATGACAGAATTCAGGGAGATGATACGTTCATGCGATACATCCGATTTGCCTTGATGCCTACCAATATTGTAGTCCCATGACAATTTCATCACGTAGACTTACCAGTGATTTTATCCTAGACTCTGCCTCCTAGATTCACCAGTGTTCTAGCAACAAGACGATGACCTCGGGCTCCTCATTCCCCACCGTCCTCCATGGGATCAATCCAAGCCAATAATCTAAATAGGAGAAAAGACTCTTCAGATGAAGAAGATCCTTCTAAAAGATTTGATTAGATAAATTAGAACAAGAAAGTTATTATAGATGTCATTTTGTTTGGTTACTAAGTACATTATAATGATGTAATAATAGTTTTACTTATGACTTTATTTGCCTTGTATAATTAAGTTGAGTATACTCTGAACGAAGTTATGTGAAATATTAAGTTATGTCAAATTGTAATTCCCTTGATTAGTTTGATTTTAAGGTTTCCTGCGATAAGGTTATCTGGATATAATTTTTAAAAAATTTAAAAGTAAATAAAAAGGGGAATTACACAATCTTCTTCATAGACTCAAAGTGAAGACAAATCTCATGTATATAGGATGCCATATTCACTTCCAAATCATGGTTAAAGTCACTGAGTTTCCATTTGTCAAACTTAGGATTGTCTTATGAATAAAGAGTCAAGTCTTCAATGTTATATAGTCTTCTTGGATCAGACCTTATCCAAGGAATTAGAATCTTTTGTCAAGCAATGAGCCCCAAAAGCTATTATTTGTTATAGGGTCTCATGTAGGACATCTCATGAAAAAAGTTTTCTTTCCTCTTCTACACATATGCATAAAGAGGAAACTTGGTGCAATATGGTGGACTATGTATGAAGATGATGTCGTTAGGATTTGGAACAACATAAGGTTGGGAATCAAAAGCCCTATTGTGAAGGTCATATCCTAAGGTAGGAACATAGGTTTGATCATCAACATCAAATAGAGGGATAAGCATTAAGATACTTGAAGTCTCGATGTAGAACTTGTCAAAATCAATATCTTTCATATGCAAAAACTCATCTTATAGAGTCAGAATGTTCCAATTCCTTCATTCTTGAAATTCTCTTCTCTTGATTTTGAGCCCATGGTTGTGGCAAACATTGAATTTTTTATGAAGTGGCATAATAGGCATTAGACCTCTGTAGTACCATTCAAGTGGACTTCCAATGATCCATTCTAGGAATCTTGGTACTCTTCTCTTATGAGGATTAAATAGAGTAGTGAAGTCTCTAGATAAAGGGATCAAAGCATTCCTTGTATTTGGATTTTTTTCAAAATTAGCTTCCAAACAATGTCTTTGATTCATCTAAAGTTCTACAAGTGGAACTTTTGGATAGCTTCGTGGAATGCGAGTCGATGGATCAATTTCTTCATCATCATCTATTTGTGCAACAACAAATGTAGCTAAAACATACTAAAATAGACCTTTGTTGATTTGTTCTACTTCTTTAGGTACAACATCTTCCTCTAAAGGAATGGGCTGCAATTGCTTGTGTCTTTCTTTAAGGTTTGCCAACATAAGAGACATAGAAAGGTCAATAATAGACTAAATTCTTTTAGACAATTTGTTTGCCTTTTCAAGGGTTGCTTCTTTTGTAGTGAAAGCAATGATAGACTCAAGCACAACCTGTTTTAACAATTCTTCTTTCTGTTAAAGAACATCAACTTAATCTTTCTTATTTGAACTTTGAAAGGGTAGGTACACAACTAAGTTGCTTCTTCTCCAACCCATGAATTTTGGATTGAGGAACAAACAATCTGGTTTGGCATTTGGGAGATTATTCTTAGGGTTTAGCAAAGCTTTTTCTTTTGATAGGAGGCTTGTTTGGGTTAGATGAGGATTTCTTGATTTTTATATGGAAAGTCTTTTTGATAAGGGCATGTTGTATGGGGTTATAGGAAGGTTGAAATTGTTCTCTTTTGTGAGAAGGTGAAGGGAGTGATTTGTAACGACCCTATTTTCTATTAGTTTTTTTTTTAAATAGATGAGAATAAATTTTCATAATTAATAGAACTTTCATTAAAACATTAAAGTTGAAAAAGTACAAGCACAACTAACTTGCTCTATTTAGTATTACATAACAAAAGTTGACTTGATGACATCAGTTCTTCTTCTCCATCTTTCCTTTATTTGGAGCATTTTAAAGGATCCTTTTCTAATGATGACTCTTCTTTCCTTGATGGTCTAGAAGTATTGATAGGAGTTAAGGTAAATGATTGATTGGGGTTTGATGATTATGTACGTCTAGGGTGTGATGGGATGTCTAGAGGAGAGTTAGAAAATCTAGGTGGTGTTGTTTGCATTAGGATTATTGGAAGGTTAATTTGTCTGGGTGAGACAAATGAAAAAGGGTTAGGAGAAAATAAGGTGAAATGAACAAATCTTGTGTAGGTATCAAGTTGATACAGTGGATCTCGTGTCCATCTTCCACATAATGGAAAAATAGACAAGTGGAATAAGGGATGAAATTCATCAGACATCTTCTAGTAAAATTTTTGGGATATGTAGCAGTGAGTCATCCATTCTCCATCAAGCACAAACAAATGTGTACTTGTCAATACTTGTGTTTACTCTCATCTCATAGCTACATTTTCTATTAATTTATTACTAGCATATTAGGCCCTTCGCTACCTCCTCCTACCAACTCCAGAGGGCTTATGCGAAACATATCATTCATTCCATAATTGCAATTTGGATGACAATTGAGAGTACATATTTTGATCTGGTACAAAATTCAAATACTCCTAATCGATCTTGGTAATGCTCGACACATTAGGGTTTGCCAAGTCAGCTCACTATAACCCTCTTTTAGAGCGGCTCACAAACTTAAGACCTTTACACCTCCAAAGACTTCCATAGCCTACGTACATTCCTTAGGTATCTACTGTAGTCAACCTATTGCATTTCTCCAATGTTATTACCTCACACGAATTACTATTGGCAGCTACTTCCTACCTCTTCACGGTCAAGTCTTCAGGTACAAGACCCAACTCACATCATCTGATGTGATATCCCGTCTCATATCAACAATTTATTTGCGATGATATTAATTGGCCAATCATTAATCATCTTGACTTTCTAGTCATAAATCATTCTGTAAGAGGGATCATTTTGTCATAGAGGCTTATTGTATTTTTAGTAACCATTTATCTACTATCCTAGTATTTGTCATTTCAAATTCTGTCCTTTTAGAGATAGTCATAAAACATTTCACATTCAATCAGATCATGATTGATATTAAACTTTATAGATACTTTAGTAATATCAATAATCATAACATATTTATTTTATTTTAATTGTATTTTTTTTAAT
>JAMLFT010003588.1:0-21658 GCA_026544285.1 Pachyrhizus erosus | reverse complement strand
AATCATTAATAAATAAATTCAAAATATAATTTTTATATTGACATGTCAGTTAAGACAACTTAATGTAAAAAACTTAATGGCCAAAATATTGAATTAGAACAAAAAAAAAATTTCTTGATTTTTGAAAACTTAGTATTAAATATCACTATTTTTTAATAAAATAACAAAAATTGACATTAAAAAATAAAGATACCAAAATCATAATTTAACTTAATGTTTTTATTAATAACATTCAAACTCTTCTTTTTTTTTTTTACACAAAAGTAACATTAAATTCAATCTATTGATTCTTTTGAAATAATTTAGTTGACAGAATTACTAAAGAAGCAACAAGATTATGCCAGTTGATATCTCATAATGTCATAATCTATTATGTTTTCTTTTTCATCATTATTTTTATTATTTTTCTTCCATATGAAGTTTCCCATTGACTTATTTCATCACACAACTGCCAACTTTACAACTCCGAACGAAATTTACATTCTAAACTCAACCGCTTGCCCAAAACCAAGCTTCTTTTAATGAATAAGGAGTGCCCAAAAAGATTCATAAGTAAGAAATTTGAGTAAATACTTATTCTAGTCTTGTCAAATGTATAACATTATTAAATTATTTTTTGAAATTAAAAAAATTTTAAATAAATTTATGGGTGCAATTCATCAGTTACATTAATTTAACTTTTTTAAAAATAAATATGTGATTTAAGTGATAAAATGACATATATTTAAAAATTAAAATAAGAATAAATAATTAGATTTAAAAACTTAAATAAAAATAATTAAAAACTTCAAAGATTATATATAAAAAAAATAGTTTTAGAAACTAACCACACACCACTAAACAAAAATGGTGGTTACTCTATGAAATTTGAAGAATGTTTTGCTAGAATTTTTTTATGAAATTATGTGAGTTAGAATTAATTATAATATTTTATTTTATGAAAAATAAGTTAATTGTAATTTTTATAAATTTTGAATATCTAATTTTAATTAGTGTAAAAAATAATGTGAGTTAAACTATTAGACTCATAATAGAAAGTATCTAAAATTAATAAATAGTGAGATTAAATTCTTTTGACGTCACCTTATTTAACTGTTCACCTTATTTTATTATTTTTTAAATTTGTTCTGTTAAAAATCTAGAATTTGAACCGTGTGATTAGATATAAGAAGTTTTGACTTTTAAATTTTAAGAAGTTGTGCTCTGCATATAAAATATCTATTAACATTGATCATATCTTTAAAAAATATGTAAATTGTTATCAATTTACCGATTCTCTAAATTGATATAAATTATACTTAAACAATAATAGATAGCTACTAGACATTCTAATTTTAATTTTTTAACCAAACAAATATCAACAATAAATTAATCACAACAAAAACTACATAAATGAAAGAAATATTGAAATATATCAAAAAGGTACATATTCCAAACATTAAGAGATAATGATATATAACACAATAACATCACCATCATACAAATTGTTTTAATGATCAAACCTTCTATGGAACCTTGTATAATTGGACTCTAATCCAACTAAAGAAAATTTTATATGACTATCTCTATTTGATAAAAGAAAATTTTGAAGTCCTTGCAAGTTTAAAATTTTTAAAATTGAAGTGGAAAATCAATTGAAAAAAATTATCAAGATTGTAAGATAGTAAATATGGTGTCACATGACATGTGAGATTACTCGTTTATACTTACAGAATTCTGGAATAGTTTTACAATATACTATGTTTGGAAGTTCCAAACAAAATGGTGTAGTTAAAAAGTGTAATATAATATTTAAAAATATTATAAGAACAACTTGTCAAATTTTTTGTGAAGATAATTATTGAAAAACAGAGTTTTTAATAAATTCTTTTGAACTTTAGTCTGTGAAGAAAGTTTAGCTTAAACTATTAATAATGTGATTAATTTTTACGGATTTTAAACATCTAATTTTGATTAGTATAAAAAACAGTGTGAGCTGAACAATTTAGTCTGTAATGAGAGGTGTTTAAAGTTAACAAATAATGAAATCAAGTCCTCTTTATGGTCACGTCATTTAATTGCTTTATAAATTTATTTTAATGAAAACTTAAAGTTTGAAATGTATGATGAGATAAGAGGATTTAACTTTTAGATTTCAAAAGATCATGCTCAATATATGGAATTTATATTAACGTTGACAGTGTATTCAACAAGTTTTTATCAATATATTAGTGTTCTAAATTGATATAAATTATATTATTTTTTATATATTAACTTTTCAAACTCTTGAGCATGGATGCTTCGCAATATCAAGTGTGCTCGATTATTAAAAAAAACAAAAAAAAAAAACAGAAGAAGAAGAAGAAGAAACTGTGCGTGGTTAATTCTACGAGCATGTCCACGTTGAATATATTCAGTGTTTCATTAAAATTAATTCTTCTTAAAAGAATATTACTACATATAAATATATAACTAGGTATGGCTTCCAGTATAACTAGTATGCCTTAAGTACCAGGTAGATGGATTTTCTCTAAAAAATTTCAATAAATTTAAAAACTTATCACTTCTCTCTCATTTTGCAAGTATTTATTTTTTACCTAAATAACTTTGTTATTATAACATAAAGTTATTCTCGTTTTAGTCTTCATAAAAAAAAAAAAATTGGTCCTGTTAATTTTATTTTAATCTTTGACATCATGAATATTTATTGAATAATAAAGTGATTAATGGAGACTGAAAAATAAAATTAATGTTTTTTAAATAGTACAGACTAAACTAAACAATTTTCAATATAAGAGAAACATATATAAAATAATATTTACAATTTACGATTTTATAGAGACAAACAATAATTTCATGAATTAAAATAAAATAAAAATAAAAATATAGAGTTTTTTAAGATAGTCAAAATAAAAGTAATCATATATACAGAGATTAAAAAATTATTTAAATTTTTAGTTTTTTATTTAATTAAACTCAGTCATCATGAAGTATAAGATGTAATTTTATTCATTTTTATTATAAATATATTCACAATAATCTTATTCATTTATATCATTTAAAAAATTATATTATCATACTTCTACCTTTAACTTTAGAATAATTACACTCATTACTTATACTCCTAAAGTTTTATAAGATTGTAATTTTTTTTATATTTTTCAAATAATTCAAAAACTAATATAACATATAAGAAATGTTAATATAATATTTTTTAAATAATCAATAAATTAGTATAAAAATAAAAAAAATAATCATGTATAAAATTAGTGAATATTCTGTACAAAATACATTAGTATAAAAAATAAAATTATTTTATTTTATAATTTTACAAAATTTTATAAAAGTGTGATTTACTCTTAATTTTATCATGGGTTCAGCCTTGCACTGAGATGATGTATAATGTGTTTCTCAACATGCTCCAGGCACTTTCAAGACATCACAAGTTTTGTTTAGTTGAATAACATTGATCCATCAACTCTTTCTCTCCCTCTCTGTTTCCATCAATCTCAATCAGCACTCACTAAGCCAATGAAGAAGCTTGAGATGATTCATCACATAAATGCCAGAGCCATTTGTACAGTGTGTGTCAAGAAACCCAAAGAAGTAAAATGAAGTGTTGTAGGACATATTGTGAGCGTGTGAAATGAATTCCACGATGACCTTTGCACACTGAAATTGAAAATGTTAAATAGCATATACTGTTTCTTTATAAAATATGCTACAGTTGACACCACAAATAAGAGAAAATTTCATTCCTCGGTTTATTTAATGAGTCAATGAATGAAATTTATGATCTGACACCAATAACTATAAAAGAAAAAAGACTATCATCCAATCACTATAATAGTATACTTGTTTTAATCAAAAAATATATATAACAGTATACATCTCAGGTTAGAAACAGAAAGAATATTTCTTTCTCTGTTGGATAAAAAAGTAATTTTAAAGGGTAAAAAAATAATTTTAAAGTTGACAAAAATATTAATGACGTGGATATACATAATAAGTTATGAATATATTAAAATAATTACCATTAATATTTTCCATTAACTATTGCAATTACTTATTTTATCCATCGGCACTTTAGTGAATTCAAATAAAAAAAATAAAAAGTTTCTCTAATGCTTATTCAGTTATTCTATCTAATCAGAATTTAGGCCCGTCATCCATGCCACAGATTGCGGTCTCATAATTCTCCTTAGTCCAGGACAGAGGAGCAAACAAATCATTGTAAAATCTAAGCCATGATTTTATCTTTTGGATTGTAATCAGTTATATGTATTAGTTTTATGGCAGAGAAGGGTTGGAGTTGTTCTTAAATTGTAACCCCCCCATCCAAAAAAAAATAAAAAGAGAGAAAGTTGCAAATAGGATTAATTTAAGCAATTATTTATTCATAGTAAGATGCAGATATTTTAACAGGTTAGTGAAATTCTTTTGTAGCCAATGACAATCTATGTTACCAATCCATGTTCTGTTTGAAAACCATGTTAAGACAAATAAATGAGGTATTGATTTTGGATATTCTTTTCTTTGCTTTACTTATTCCCACATCTCTGCCTATACATGAAAGTGAAATTAAAAATGGATCATAACAGAAAGACAAAGCATATGCCAAGTGAGAAAAGAGAATATGAAGAACTGTAGCTCATTCAAATGATCATTTGGAAGGAGGTATCTTCCATTAATTAAGAACTCTCCGTGAATACAATACAACAAGGTAATAACCCAGAAAAACATAAAATAGTTACATGACTTTATTCACAATGCCAGACACTGACTGAGGTTGAAACTTGAAAGCCAGATGACACAAAAGTTCCAAGTTTCAACCATCGCTAAAGAAAAAAAATTGGATGACAAAATATCTGAAGAGTCAATTTACAATTATGCAATTTGCGGAGTATTTCATCATATGGCTATTATAGAATAGCAACAAACTGTTACAGATCAATTTATTCATAACTCAGAAAAGAGAAAATTAAAACAAAAAAATATATCATCAACAAAAACGAGGTGGAATATGGTCATTTGAAAGGCCATCATCAAAGTTGAGAGAATAGCTGCGAAAATCATAGCTGTACTGTGGACTGCTCCTTTGCCAAACCAAAGCTTGCTTCAATCGATTCTTCAACTTGTAAAACACCTGCCTGAAAATGCATGATGAAGGGTAACACCCAAGTGGTGCCTTTCTTTGGACACTACCAAGTGTCACTGAAGAGGTCACTCTTGATTTCCTATGAAACTTGATGAACTGATCTCTTTGAAAGCTATACACCCTTGAGACTTTCATTCTTCAAGCACTTAAGATGTGTGTTGTGTTAAGTGAGAACTTGTATTGCTAAAACAAATGCAACACAAAGAGAGAATGGAGCGGGAGGAGGAAGGAAGCATCATAGATGAGCCTTTTAAGCATCCACAACTCAATCAGTTATTGCCACTTGCTGATGTGTGGCGGATGGAAAACATTATCATGAACAGTCATCAAACTTTACTTTGCTACCTTTCCACAGTCATAATGGTCCCATCGAGGTAAAAGGATTAAAGGGTGTCCTATTAGTGATGTAACATCAATAAGGTGTGTTCAAGGCTCCAAGCAACTTTTAGAAGACAAACTTGTATAGAGTTGTTCGGTATATCATTGTGATTTTCTTGTGTTTTACTCTAAGATTAGGCCAAGTTTCCTAGGATGGTTCTACGATGGAGTACTAGAATGGGGTCGGTTCTCAGACATAAAGGTACACGCAATTCCTACGTAACCAGATCAGAAATTCACTAGCTTTTCTCCTCAAAAAGTATGACCACACACGTCCCCAACGCATATAAAATAGTTCCCAAGGAATTCCAAGTCACATTTGAGGGACAGATCATATCATGCTGACATGCTTACACGCATCAAAAGGTATACAAGCAAAAATTGAAAATAATATACATTAAAAGTTGTACGTGTCTTGCCAAAGTAAAGCATATAAAAGATATTCTTACATCCATATCCACATGCATTTTATTCAGAAATTAAATCCTACTTTAACTTTTAGAATTCAAACCTTTTATTAAAGTGAAAGTTTGAAAGCAAAGGAATTACATTCATGAGGATAATTCGTGAAAGCATCCCACAGAGTATTAAAATGAATTGGCATGGTTAACATATTCCTCAAGTATATGATTAAGAAAATAATCTTTAGACCCGTATATATAAAAAATATATATTTGTTAAGAGAAATCAACCTTTTAAATAAATATCAATAATATCTCGAAAGAAGAGTCCTTAAATCCTGATCATAGGAATCGCTGAGTTCACCTGAAACCATTACATAGAGTACACATTCAAAGGGTATATCAAACTAGTATATTACTCACAAGAATACATATGAAGGTTACTCCAAATTTCTGGTTGTCAATTTCCTGCCTTCAACCAAGGAAAACCCATGACAACAAACTAATATGGTACATTCATATACAAAAACCATAAAATATCAGTTGTAAAATTTTCCTTCCAGTCGTTCTGCCAAAGTTAATACAAGTCATTGCATCAGTGATGCAGAATATTTAGAATCAAAATTAGTTATGGTATGGCAGATATAACTCACTGATAGGTACAAAATAAATGGAGTTTGTTAGAAATATTGGTTAAGCAATGCAATCATATGGGCAGTTAGCTATAGGACATTGATGGACAGTGCTACAAAATACAAACTAAACGATTTGCTTTACCTTGCCACTTGTTGAAGTAAAACTCACCAAGATGTTGATGTGAAATGGAATTGCAGAAAAATCCATCACATTGCATCCTATTCAAACAAACCTTACCTATAGGTACTTCAAATGAATTAGTGATAATAATTCAAACTTAACATTCCTTCAATCAAATTCATCTTCTTGCCAACTAATATGTGGAAATTATTAAGGGGGAAAGAACAGTTTTTAATGCCGTAAGCAGACGGTTGACTTTCTATCATGTAGTAACAAAAGAATGGCCTAATGCTAAAAAAACGGAGGCATAAGGTCCTCTTAATGTCAATACTCTTCATGAAGCTGGACCAATAGTAGTTTTCACATGTCACGGCTTTACAAATACTAAACAATTCTAGAGCGGCGAAATCCGAATCTAATCTGAAAATAGTTACAAATGTGTCAAACGCTTTTCCATTTTTTGGATGAAAATGTGTGGTAAATACTGTCTATTCTTGATCAGATAAAGAAAAACAGCACCTTGTTCTCATAGCTTATACAATAGCAGTTTGAATAAGGTCCTAATTTGAACTTTATTGCTTTCATTTTATACCAAAAAGGATACAATATCTGCAAAATGTTGTCGTTGTTTTTTTTTAAAAAAAAAAAAGCAAAAAAGGAAACATGATTTGTGTAACCATTTATTTTCATTTTTTTCAAAGCCCGAAGGCAAAGCCTAGCGGCCTACACCAACCGAGCAACAACAATTGCTTTCCGTATCCCATGAAATACTTTTTTCATCTCTTTTAACTAAAATTTTTTCAAAATTTCAAAACTATCCTGCAACGCATAATTATTTGGTTATTTTTCAATACGACCAATCTACAACACATAAAAATTGTGGAGCCTTCCATAAAAGTAAACTCAAAATTACTGTTTGATCATTTAGAATAAAGTAATTTAGAAAATATATTATTTTCCGAATTTGCTTTTCAAAAGACTCCTCAATTTTTATGTGTTTCGAATGGTACAATCTAGAAATTATATTTTTTTGAAGTTTTTAGAATTAGAGAAATCAAAATAGACAAAAAAAAAAAAAAAAAGAGAAAACAATGCACTTCCAGATTGTTCGTTGTTCATTCCAATAATATGCATACATAATTTTGGAACAAGTAATCAGATTGTTTTTCAGATTACTTGTTCCAAAATTATGTATGCATAATTACAGATTGGCCATTTCAGAATCAAGCATGCATAATTTCAGAATATGTAATTTACAAGATAACATATATTTCAACTTACTTGTTCCGAGCATAATTTTGGAATGAGCAATATGAAAGTACATTGTGTTTTTTTTTTTTTTTGTTGTTGTTTATTTCAGATTTCATAATCCGAAAATGATTTTTTGTTTTATATCCAGATTTCATAATCTTTGAGAATGCGCATCGTTGTTTTCTACGTTTTTCGAACCAATTGCATGGCAATTTTCTCCATCTCTGCGGTGAAGATGGCAGCATTGGAACTTTGGATGCAGTTTGTCCTCCCCAACTTGTAACCACGTCGACCTCATGACATGCATCCCAGGTTCAAGCACCATCATGCTTGTGCGCCACACTCTTTCCCACAAACGATGATACATGATGAGAGGCTTTTGGAATCTTTGGATATTTGGACGAGTGAGTAAAAACATTGTAGTACCAACAAACAAGTTATGTTTAAGCCGTTAACATTTTAAATAAGCTATGGCTACTTAAGCAAAACCTTGTTCAGCTTCATTTAAGAAAAATCTTCAATCTAAATCATTTCCACCCCTTCTTGCTTATGGAAAAGTAGTAACCACATTTTTGCTATCACTCCTTTTAATATTTTATTTATTATTAAATTTACTAAAATTAATTAAAAATCATAAATTTTATTAAGTCTTGCATTTAAATTAAAAAAATATTAAATAAAAAATAAAATCTACTAAAATATATCATTTCTAATAAATTATAATATAAGTGTTACAATTTTGTGCTAGAAACTATTGTTGATATTATTCTTATTCAAAATATATTTAACCTTACACAACAATCATAATCTACTTTTCACATCCAACACTTATCTATTTTTATATTATAAATTTGAAATATATATAATAGAGTGAATACATAAATTACTAGTTATCTAGGATAGAAAATGAATAAAAAGTAATAAATAAATTTATTAAGAGCTGGTTTAAGGGATATTAAAATATGTTAATTATCACCGTACCATCCATAGGATATTTAATGTTACCAATTTCTTATCATTCATCAATTCACAACTTAAAATATGGAAAATAATTCATTAAATCAGAAAATAACATTTAACACCTGCCCTTCTTTCTTCTATACACCTATGCAACACACTATCTCAAGTGCGTGACAATCATTTTTACCTTTTTTCAATCTAGTACACACCCATCTCATACCCAATATTGAGTCCAATAGAAAAATACTAAAAATTTTAATACTAATTTAACAATGAAAAATGTTGAGCACTAAAATGCTAATTGACAGTTAACGAGGAAAATTTGTGAGGGAGAGAAGGAAATATAAGCATAATAAATATGATTTGCTTAGAGATAAAAAAAAAGAGATAATGTTAGTATAGTATTTGAAATGATGAAGCATTCCTATATCATTACTTTGCCTCTATTTTACCTCGTCATTTTCTCAAAATATCTCCCCCACTTCTACTCACATTATATGCTTATAATATTACCTACTCTCTTCCTTTCTCAGTTCCTTCCACCTCAAAAATATAATGAATATCCATCATCTTTAATTAATTCCCAAGTCAAGCCACTGATAAATTCGGGCACAAACAAGAAGCCATACAGATTGCTGTTAAGGATCGAATAACACTTTAGAGCGATACAAGAAACAAAAATAAAATTCATAACTAACAATTAATCTCGTCTCATCAAAAAGCTTCTTGCTGATAAATTTCGAAAGGTAAAATACTGTATCACATCACATGTAAAGCAATTTCAAGCTTAAACAAAACCTGAGACAAATTTAAGTCCTACAAGCTTAAAAATAAAAACTCATTCAACAAAAATTCCCACTCAAACAATAGCGTTGGCTGCACTTGCAATCCTTGGCCACAGATCAGCACACTCCTTTCCAATTGGACCAGTGATAGCAGAACCTGAAATGACACGTGTGACAATCAAAATTAAATACCAATAAATGCATCAACGAATATCAAACGGCAAATACTAAAAGTGTAACAAACACGTAGAATAAAAATCCGGTTAAGTAAGTTCATCTAATAACACTTCTCCCAGAAAAAAATAAAATTAACTTCTTCATAAACTAAGATTAAGTTGCATATAAATTAAAAATCATCTTTAAAAAAAACTATATACAAGAACTTCTCCGAATTCAAATTAACTTATAAATAAACTAATTTTAACTTGTAAAAAAATCTTTACAAGTTAAGATATGCCTAAATTAATTTTAACCAACAGAGAACATTTACATATAAAGGTGTAAACTAAATTAATTTTAACTTATAATTTATAGAGAGAACTTCTAGATATTAAAATCAAAAATAATTTTTCTTCTAATTTTCTTCTCGGTGGACGTTTTCTGGATAACACCTTTATTCTTATTTTGTCCCTTATTTTTAAAGTAAAAAAATTACAATGGCCATCTCACACAACATCCTAAATTTGCATTACATTTTGTAACCATGAAAACAAAAGAGAAACTAACAAAGATACCTTTCATTTCTCCCTTGGGATTGACAATGACACCAGCATTATCTGCAAACACAACAGAACGAAGAAAACATAATCAGTGATGCAGCAGGTGAAACAAAGCAAGAATTGTCTAGTAAATGGTGAAATTTAAGTTACAAAGTACACACAGAAAGTTCACTAAATATAAGAATTAACAATTTATTGATCCAAGAATGGATGCATTCAAAGAGTTGAGATTTACCAGCAGACAGGTAACACAATGCAAAGAAATAAACATCATGCTGTTTAAAACTGGCAATGTCACAGCTATATGCTTCCAAAGAGTGAATGCCCAACCACATAATGGAACAGTCACCATCATAAAACAGAAGCAACATATATATAACAAAAGAGATGAAGTGAAGTGGAATGGGGAAATAGGTACCTTCGAAGTACATGTAAACACCGTCCTTTCTGCGCCAAGGCTTGCGCTGGCGAACGATGACAGCTGGCAAGACCTTCTTCCTGAGATCGGGTTTTCCCTTCTTGACGGTGGCCATAACCATGTCGCCAACGCAAGCCGAAGGAAGACGGTTCAAACGCCCTTTGATCCCTTTCACGGAGATGATGTAGAGGTTCTTCGCCCCCGTGTTGTCGGCGCAGTTCACCGTCGCCGCCACCGGCAGACCCAGTGACATGCGGAACTTGTTCCCCGCCGATCCACCGCGCCCTCTCTTCGACATCTCTCCCCTCTTCTCTCTCTCTCTACCTCCCTACTCTAACGTTTCTCTCTATATATACGCAAAACGAATAGGGTTTTAGGGTTTGCATGGGCTGGGCTTATTTTCTTGTTGGGCTTATTTCTTTTTGACAATTGTTTTATAAACTCTTTTACTGATACATCTTTCTTTACTATTTTTATAATTTTCTTTAAAAAAAACCGTTAACTAAATTCCAAAATTTATTTGGATACTAATATCTATAGATACGAATTTTCAA
This sequence comes from Pachyrhizus erosus, assembly GCA_026544285.1. Lineage (NCBI taxonomy): Eukaryota > Viridiplantae > Streptophyta > Magnoliopsida > Fabales > Fabaceae > Pachyrhizus > Pachyrhizus erosus. The sequence continues at coordinate 10,299 of JAMLFT010003588.1, read as the reverse complement.
ATCTTATCACATTTTGTGATAACACCTACCTTTAACTTCAATCCTTTATTTCTTTAACACTCTTCCTTCCTCTATACTACGAGGTATTTGAAACTTTTTCACCAACACCAATAACAATATTCATTAAATTTATTTTTTTTAAAAAAGTCTTTTGATCTAAGGTTAAAGGATTTGAGCCAAAAAAAAATATGTTTTGTCAAAACAAGATGTTAAAAATTTAATATTTTTAAAAGTTTTTAAAATATTATTTGGATAATATAATAATCTAGAAATTAATTTTAGAATTATTAAAATTTTGACACACTGATACATTATATTTAGAAATATATTTCTCTAATTTTAGTTCTTTATTTTTAAGCTAAAAGCTCTTTATTATCTCAATTTTTAATATGTCAATCACAATAACAAAGTTGGTGAATTAAAAAAAAAATCAACGAGGATTAAAAGATTAGAATCAAAAAATAATTTATTATAAATTAATTTATAGAATATATTAAATTTTTAATATTTTAAAAAATTAGATTTTATAATATATTAGATTTAATTATTCATTTAATTTTTATGTTTGTACAAATTTTATGCATTAATTTCTTTATGTAAAAATTACTTATTTTAGTTCGTACATATATATTTCTTAATTTATTTTAGTTTTCACTCATGCATTTTTTAATTCTATTTAATTTATATAATTTTAGACAATAGTTCATCCTCTATTTATTTTTTTTTACATTATCATAATTAAAACTTTCTATCCATATATATTTTTCAAATAAAAAAAAACTTCAAATCCTTATTCTATACTCAAATGGTTAAGGGTTGAGGATGTATTTAAATAGGAAATAATTTAAAAACCTATGTATGATAAAATTTGAATGTTGGGCAGTGCCAAAGCAAGTAATTTTGAGAAGTTCTTAAAAAAAAAAAAAAACAATATGTATATAAATTGAATTTCCCATTAGTTGTTTTATTGGGAAGCATAAAGATCTTGCTCGAAAACGATGTCGTCATGTGCCTCTTCTTCTCTTCTCCTTGTGAATCCTCCGCCAAGAGCTTTCCGCCCAAGCCTGAGAATGTCCGTTAACAACAATTCAAAGTTCAACCCTTCTTCCCTCCTCAATTCACTCACCAAATTACTATGGGGCCAATCGCTGCCACCGGGACTCCTCGTCGCCACCGTGCGCACCGCCTGGAACTCCACGTGGCAGCTAATGATGTCGCAGCTCGCTCCCTCCGACTCCTCCGGCGGCTATTCCAGGCCCGCTTCCAAGTTCCGATTCTCAGGCACTCCTTCTCCGGATAGCCTCCACCTGTACGTGGGCCTGGCGTGCCCGTGGGCCCACCGGACTCTGATAGTGCGCGCGCTGAAGGGCCTGGAAGAGGCTGTGGGCGTCTCGGTTGCGTCGCCGGGCCTGGACGGGTCGTGGGAGTTTAAACGGGCCGGTGGGGCCGATACGGGCGCGATTGGTCCGAGTTTGGATAAGGCGAATGGGTGCGGCACTTTGAAGGAAGTTTATGGGCTTCGGAGAGGAGGGTATGATGGGAGATCCACTGTGCCCATGTTGTGGGATAAGGCTTCAAAGGATGTCGTCTGCAACGAGAGCTACGATATAATTCACCTGTTCAATTCCGGGTTGAATAGCGTTGCTCAAAACCCTGGGTTGGATCTCTCACCCCCTGAATTGAAGGAACAGATTGATGAATGGTATCAAGTCATATATCCAAATGTCAACAATGGGGTTTATAGGTGGGTCAAGAACTAACAATTGAGAATTGAGAATTGAGAAATTATACTAGTTCATTAAATTGGGAATGTTTGTAATTGCAGGTGTGGATTTGCGCAGAGGCAAGAAGCGTATGATAGAGCGGTGAATGACTTGTTTAGTACACTGGACAAGTTGGAGAATCACTTAGCTAATTCCCGGTACTTGTGTGGAGACGTCTTGACCCTTGTGGATATTTGCTTATTTACTACTCTAATTCGCTTTGATCTTGCCTATAACGTTCTTTTTAAATGCACCAAGAAGAAGCTCTATGAGTTTACCAATCTACATGCCTACATGCGGGACATCTATCAGGTACTCCCAATGATTTTCAATTATGTCTCATGTTAATCATAATTTGCTTGCTCAATATTGTGCTGCGTGCTGATCCCATTTGACAGATACCCAAGGTGGCAGCTACTTGCAATTTTACAGAAATTATGGATGGTTACTACAAAATCCTTTTTCCTCTGAATCCAGGGAGCATTAGACCCGTCATACCTTCTACTTCTGACCATCAAATACTTTGCAGGCCTCATGGAAGGGAAACACTGTCATCAGCTACCCCGGCATTTGTAAAATAGTCATTATTGACCCAGAGCAAAAGTAAAATCCTTCATCCGTTTCTAATAGTAAAATCAATAAATAATGTCTAACACACGTTTCTTTCCATTAATGCAAGATAGCACTGCTACTTAAGATGTTGTCATCTACTCCTGTTATTTAGCGCCAAAATTAGGTCCTCATAATGCTATATAAATCAACCTATCTTTCAGTTTCATCTCTAGTTCTCAGTCCTTGGTCAAGCCAGACCTAATTCCTCTGTTATTTCCTACTGTGCCAGATTACAATATGAATATCTCATATATACCTGATACAAATGACATCGTAAAAAATATTTAAACCCAGCAGGAATAAAAAGTAAATTTAACTAAAACGCACCTCCTAATTGTATGCATTGATAACACCCCTAATTTAAAAATTCCATTTCTTACATTTATATTTGTAAGACTAAGTTACAAACATTATTTGTTCCTTTAAACATTTGGAAGAAATAAAAAAACCATCAATGAAAATAATATTTTTTAAAAATTATATAAACTTAAATAATAAATTTATTATTATCAATTAAATTGACCATATTTTTTTAATTTTCTTAATAAATTAGATAACTGAATCTTAGAAATAAAAATAAATATAATATCCCATCTGATTTATTAACAGTGTTGAAAATTTATACAAAAATTAAACTCATGGTTAATTTATTTATATAAAAAAAAATACCAACTCATCTCCCACATACTTTTGCTCACCGATTCAATGAAAAATGTTTGTCCAGTAGTTTTGTACAACATTTTATACCAAAAAGGAGAGAGATAATGATATAATGTGATGAAGACAGATAAATATTGTAAGAAAAAACCTAGTATCGATAATAACTCGTACACAAAAGCATATCTTCCACCATATTTCATAACATGAAATTCCAACGTAGTACGTTGATATTAACAAAATATTTCAAAGCCCTATAAAAGCTGCAGTTAAAAACTAACATACTCACCTTCCCTACTGCCTAACCGTTTTTTTTTTTTTGGTTAATATCCATTTTGATTTATCTATGTTTGAACCTCTAATAATAAATATATCAAAATAAATCCCAAAATGAACTAAAACTCTTTAGTTTTTCCCTTCGTAGGCCATGTCTGCCTATAATAGTTTTCATAAAACTGTACAAAGTAACTAGTCTCCCAACCACTAACTAAACAAAATGCACCACTTGCAGTAGACTGGGTCTCGTTACAACTCATCCCGTGCACGGTGAGGCAACAAAATTGATTTAACAGGGAAAGGCTATCATCCTGCAATTGACGCAGATCTAATGGATCCTGCATCAAGAAAGGGCAACATTTTATTATTGAAATTACAACTCACAATAACAATGAAGGATTATACATATCAAACAACTAGAAAAATTAAAATCCCTGCTAGACTCACTGGATAGTTTTTTACCACTAACTTGCATCCAAAGGAATCATCATCATCCACATTAAACATGGTTTACTTATACCACAAGTTTTGCATAATGCTCTATCAGTGAAGTATGACAAGGAAATTGGTTTGTAGCTCAGATTTATTCTAAACATCCGTATCTTTGTTTTGCTCAGAAGGGATTCAATCTGTGTAACTGTACCTCATCCGTGCTCGAAATTGGATTAAATTTCTTAAGTGATCACATAAGACCAAGCAGAAAATAAGGTATGTGAACACAAAGGAAAGTCAACAAGTTGACTCATGATATGTGCAACAAAGCAGCTAAATTAAATTCAAATTTTCATTTTGGTAAATGACGTGAGCCTTTCCAACTGTCAACCCCAGCTATCAAATGACTAGAAAAGGCTGCACAAAGCATAATGCTATGAAAGCCGGGAACAGCTTCAAATCTCCAATTAAAATACATGCTTTCCATATTATCTTTTTTTATAGTAATTCCTAGATTTTGAAACCATTAATATGGTTTTATATTAAATGACACCATCCAGATACAGATGTGAGGAAATAAGAATAGCATCTATCCAATAGAACCCCAGACCTATACTAAAGTGGCGCTCTATATTTCATAATTATCATGGCAGGCTTGTGGCGCTGAAACATGAAATAAACAATACAAAACAAATATTGCAACATAGTGAACAAAAACATAGGAATTGACAATGTCCAAAAAAAGTTGTAAGACCACATTTTTAATAAAAATGAAAGAAAATTGCACATGACACAACAGCTGCATATTGAACTTACTGTTTGATCTCTTCATATTCCTGCAGAATTTACTGCCACATCTGCAGTGGAACAGCTTGACAGGATGATCATGGTCATCAAAGTCAATGCCATAATCCTGCAGAAACACGTTAGCTTTTCTAGAGAAAAAGTGATTCCAAGATTAATTAAATGATTTCGAAAAAAGTGAACTACAGAAGATGAGAAAACACAAGTCACTATAACCATACTCAATGACTCATCAGAAAGAAAAAAAAAAAAAACCCATACTCAATGGTCTGCCAACAACCCAATTCAATAGCCATAAAAAACTACAAAATAATTTCTACAATGAATAAATCAAATCATCTCAACCTTGAAAGTCTTGGGTAATTTGCTCCCTACTTGAAGAAAAGGAGCAAATAATAAGCATCACAAAGAATTGAAGATATTTACATTACCATTCATCAAACATTATATTACATTATCAAACTTACTCACCCATGTTAGCTCCTCCTGTGCTGCTATTTTTCTGGAAGTGAAAAAGGCAAACTGCACATGTGAACACATTAAAAGCATCAGTAAGCAATGCCAACAAAAGCTACTAAAAACTGCAGATGAAACTTCAAAGATTTAATAACTTCTCACATGATAGTAATAATGACCAGGATCCTCAACTTCAACTGGGATCTCAATCAAGTTTGCATCAAAACACCTGGAAAAATGAAATAGAATTATAATTTATCTAAATTTCCAATAATGTCCCAAATGTCTGCCCATCTAAAAGTTGATATTAAAGAGAACACACGGACAAATATCAAACCATCTTCATAGACAATCAACCATCTAAATCTTGTTCATATAAATCATAAATAATACCAAATTTCATGACATTCTCCCAATAATGATATTTGCTTCATAGGTTGTAAAGTTGAAAGCCACATACCCATGTCAACTTTGTCTTCTTATCTTGGTTTGGTTGTCTCTTTATTTTATAAAGCATAAGATTTCAAAAACGAATGTAAATATCTTTGTCCATATAAATTGTAAATCAAACAACTATTTAAATTAATATCTTCAGTTTTTCTCAATATCAATAAACAGTGAAATTAAGTAATGCATGTCAATAGAAATGTAGTAAGAAATTTTACTGAGACAAAACTGACATTAATTCATGGACAAATTATACACAGGAATTTATTTGTTAAGAAATTGCAACCAAAGTTAGAGCTATATGGTTTCAACGATTTCAGGGTCATCATTGACTCAATAAATTTCTAGTCTGCTTGCCTATTCCTGAACCTTATAGCCAAATATTTATAACAATAGGTGAGAAATTCAATACCTGTGATTGATAAACCTAGCAATGTTGCTAAAGGAAGCTGCATCCAAGCATATAGCTTCTTCATCCTTCATGGATCCTGAATCCCAATTTGCATCCAATAGAACTGGGTATGTATACTTCCCATTTTCAGAGCATTTCCTGTTCCTCTCAAGCAACTCCTTAATGGATAGAATTTCTCCAACAAACTCACACACAAATGCACCTTTTGGCAGGTCCTCTAAGGTACGAAGACCCCATCCTTTTCCTCCTGAAGTGAAAAATACCTGAGCGCCAGACATTTATTAGAGAAGACATTTTATTAACACCCAATTAAGATATAACTTAAGAATATAAATTGTTAATCAACATAGACAAAAATCTATTTACTAGCAAGTGAAAAATATTACTTAAACAACCACCTGTAAATTGCAAGTTATTCCTTGCTGGATAACCCGATTGCCACACTGTTTCCCACAGCCACATTTGCTCCAACATTCTTTAATAAACTTCCTTTTTAAGTGTCCTTTACATGGTTCTAAATAACCATCACTCTTAGATCTTTCAAGTGGGCAATTTTTGCAATAGAAGAAATGTTGGTGAGGATTGCGACTGATGGCAATGCACTCTTCCAAGAATTTTTCCTTCAGTAGACCTTGAGCACTGTATGCAAATTCACCCCCACTTTTTATTGCACAAGCACAGGGTGAAGACAAGACACAATTGCCCATACAAGTTGAACAACAGTCCTCACTGCCAATACGTGATAGAGAAATATTAACATAAGCATTTTGGAACACAAGGTTTTGGGGTATGTAGTTAAAAGAAGGTGCAAAATCATTAGTAGTTTCATTCAACCATGGAATTGAAACATTTTCTTCTCCTTTAGTAAGGTCATTAGCATCATGAAAAGACCTTATATCATCAGCTGTAAGCTGATGCTGTGGAACAACCACTAAACTACACGAATTTGGGGACATAGGATCTTCCACCTGCTTTCTGACATTACTTTGTGAAAAATCATTTGTTCTGTCCATCATGGAAAGCGTTACAGCACCATTCAGACCATTCGGGTGGGCTAGAGGAAGGACACTTTGGGGAGAAACCATGGTAGCAGAAGACTTAACATTGACAGGTCCATTTGAAAAGTGAGAAGACATGTCCGAATCTTTATTTCCTACCACAGTCAGTGCACCAGGTGCCTGTGATTCCTTCAACACATCAACACTGGAATTTATCATAGAAACGTGTGACTCATCATTTGAGTCATTTCTGAATTCCAACATGCAATCACATACATCTATCAATAGTTTCATGACAGAGAAATTTGGGTCAGCAATTTTATATGAACGCAGACATTTGTTCTCCACCATTTCTATAAGCTGATCTCGACTAGGCATACAAAAATCTGATCCCTGAAGAGCTGAGCTGCAGCTCAAAGAAAGTTTAACCTCTCCAAGAGTTGATGAGGCTATCTCTATATTACAAGTTGCCTCTTCATTTGAGGTGGGAATAGCATCCTCATCTCTCACTCCATCTCTGCATTGTGATGATGCCACAGTAACATCGCCACTATGCTTTCCAACTACGCCATTCTTCATTGAAGAGTCCTTTCTACTTGATGGTTCTGAGAGGAAGAAAAATCATTACACAACCTCTTTATAAAAGAATGTTAACTGGAAACATAATAACTAAAAAAATGGCAACACTGATTAAAATAATAAATTGAGACAAAAGTAAGATACTATCTGCTTTTAGATTGAGTCAGAAGCCAGAACTATGGCTATATTGCATAAATGAACAACAGACATCATAAAGCATCTTTTGAGTTATGACAGACTTTCTAGAAACACATAAATCAGTAAATACTTAGATATTGTATATACCAATTAGAGCATATAAAGTTGCCAGTGCCTGACTTCTATCAGTTGAAAACTAATGTGGTGCAATTTTGCAAACACCATACTAAATTTGCACATTGTGTTCTATATTCTTGTGAGGAATGGTAGCACTAAAGATTTTTCCAGTACTTTCATAAGAAAATAATTTCCCTCTGATACACAATACTAACAAGCAAATACTAAACCATGTTCGGTTGCAGTTTGCACACCCCAAACCTCAAGGTTTGGTGAGTGCAAACAGAGTTTCAACCACAACTAACATGTTTGGCAAAACCATGATAAGGTTGTTCTTGAAAATGATTTTGGGTATTAATCCATGGTTTGAATGGAAGTGGGAAAAAAATCGCTTGTCTGATGGATAAAGCAATGGGTTGCATACAATAATCCAAACACACCAGTTGCAAAAATATGTCATGCCACTAAAAACAAAAGGCAAGAATCAATGAGGGAATAGTCTATCAAAAATACCAGGAGGAATCACTGCAATGGGCATCTCATAATCAGGCAATTCATCAACAGGCTCATCCTTGGGTATGATCAGTGCATGAGTACGATGCATCTGGTTGTCTGGCAAGAGAAACTTTCCTGGTTCAACTGTTGGTTCTTTAGATGGTATGGATGAGGACACTCTTTCAGATGCAAGTTTTCTTCCTCTGTGAGAAACATGGGGTGATGCAGGTTGCTTTCCCTTATCAATAATGCCATCTCGTGCTGGAAGTGGGTGTGGTTCAATTCTTGAACTCCCATCAGATGACATTGCTTTGTTTTGAGGCTTCTTCCCAGAACACTCAGGTAACGCACCATCTTCTAATTTTGGCTTTTTTGATGGAGGGCTGGGAGCACTGTTAGTCAGAGGATGCAAAGGCTGACTCTCTTGTCCTCTTAATCGCAACCTTTTCAAAGGTTGGGCTGTTTCAATATGCATCTGAGCCTCTTCACACTCTGTCTCTTCTTCCTGGTTGTTATGTACACTGACTGCCTGGATTTTCTTTTTTGGTTCGGGCACCTGTTAAATAAAATCCAACAGTGGAAGTAAGCATGCGGAAGAAACACAATGTGCACACATGTACGTGTATGTCTCAGAGAGAGAGAGCACATGAAGTGGGAAACACACCTTAGTATCATCATCCTCAAATATAGCATCAGCTAGAACTCTATAGTTCTCAGCCTCAATGAGTTCCCAATTTTTATCATACACTTTGAGGAGTTTCTTTAACACTGATTTCACTTTGGAATCATCAATTCCAATACTTGACATTGCACGACAGGCCGCAAGTGCTCTTTCTTTTTGACTCGGCGCCATTTAGAATCAGCTAAAAGTTACTTTCACCACAGGTTCCCAAATGTAAAACGCCCTTAACTTTCAAAGATGTCTGAGAAGAGAAATTCAATATACAATTTATGAGAAATTAAGCCAGAACACCAACACATTCTTTGAAAGTAACTTAGAAAGAAGAAGCTCGGCAAACACCGAAATATCAGCTATCCAGTTTTTCAATAATGAGAAAAATTAGGAACATAAACCAAAATCCAGACAACAACTAAGAAATTCAATGATAAGAACTCTGTACGTTGACCAATATACTCTTTCTAATAAGAAAGCCTGCTGTTGGTATTAGAATACCCATAGGAGTCGATGAGTCAAGTGAACTTTTCAACTTCCCAATCATCATAATCTTTCAATTCTAGACTTGAAATTCAGAGAGGAAAAAGAATAAAACTACATACATTTAAATATAACTGAACAATTAGGGCAAGCACTGTTCGCATAATCTGTAACATTTAAAAAGTGGAAGGACAATGCAGGTGTTTCGTGCTCCTCACGCAATATGAGCGGAGGAAAAGGGACAACGGTCACAAATGTAAGTGCAAAAAGTCGAATAGAGTGAGTGAAAGACGACAGAAATGCTCTAAAATTTATTGAGTTAAATTTTGGAAAGACACTTTCTCACAGTCTCTGTATTTTAAACATGCACTGACACCCCAAACCCTAGCGAAAACCTCCCAAAGAACATGCAATGGAGAATTCGCAGACAACAGACAATGATCTTACAAGAGGAAACTTAAAAACTTACTCCAACAATCAAAACATGGAATCGACACAAAAAAGAACCATTTAGAAAGAGACACAAGAACATTTTTCACTGTAGAAAACGAGAGAGGAAGGAAAAATCAAAGGAAGAGGAAGTGAAAGAGAGAAGAGAGTGTAGTTGGCAGCAAAACCTGATTTAGTGAGTGAAGAGGAGGAGAAAGAGGAAAAAAGAGATTAGAGATTATAGAATGGATGAAAAGTTAGGTGCATTTCTTCTGAGTAGTGATCATATTTTTGATTCTCCCTGGGGAGGGAGAGGGAGAGAGTGAGGGACTGAAATAGGGCTCACACTCAGAGTTAACTCTCGCTTCTGCCACTTCCCAACAAAAAATTGTAAGCAGCAACCTTTAAACAAATTTCGCATCTAATTGTTTTTTTTTAATATGCTTGTGAAGTAAATTCAGTTCATTTTTATTTTTTATATTACCTGAAAATTAATTTAACTATTTTAATAATAATTTTTTTATTTGA
>JAMLFT010003587.1:0-21658 GCA_026544285.1 Pachyrhizus erosus | reverse complement strand
GTCATCCAACATGCTATTCTTATTCTGATTCATATCATCCTCCTCCACTTGAAATCTTTTTATACGAATTGCGCTTTTTTTTTTATATTAAAATCAGGATTTAAAATTAAACAAAAAAATTGATGTTAAACATAAAATAAAGATGAAATATGAAAAGACACAAATAAAGAAAAAGAAATCTCATAAAAAAACAAGATTCAAAAAATGAGAATAAAACTTAACACAAAAAATTTAAAAAGATGACTAGTGAAGCAATGATATGAATTTAGTTGGGAGCATTTTGGTTCACTATACTAAATAATAATTGTAATGGTTTACACACATTAGTTAATGGGATTGGAGTTCTACCGTTGAGTTAGAAAAATGTTTTATTTCTCAATTATTATTTTTATTATTATGTTATTTGGAATGGAGTCTAATATTTGTCGTACTAGTTACGTGTTGATCTTTATTCCTTGATTGTAAAGTTGAGGGAACTCTCATATCTAATATAATCTAAGATACTGCTTTGCAGGCACAGGCACAGGCACAGGCACAGGCACTAATTGTTATATGACTTCCTTTTCGGTGCAATATTAGTTTTTATGTAGTAAGAAGGGGAATAGTCAAGAGATAACGACTGCCAAGTATCTTAAGTCTTAACCTAAAATGATGTACACCTTATACTTACGAAAGAGTAATTTTCAATTAAACGTGACATTTTAAAATGAGTGGAGCACAAGTAATCAGCGGATTGCTCATTATCATATGTGAGCAGTGACATAATCAAGGCTGTTGGAGAACACGGGGCAATATCAAACAAACCATTAACTTAAGAAGAGATGTCCATATCAGTATTCAGATTGATGGGTTTTTTCTACCTCATCATAATGCTTCAAGTTGTGGACCGAAAAGGGTGCTTGTGTTGTGATTCACAGAAAAAGGGTATCAGCCTCGCAAACCTGTCTGCATCATCTTACATGTTGCTGGCACCATTAGCTCACAGCACATACCAAAATTTTTCCTTTCTTTTCTTTTCTTTTCATTTTAACCTTCTCTTGTAATAGAAATTTATAGGCATCTTGCTATTCTTTTCACCCAATTTTTTTAACACCATACTGCTCGAACATATTTACCATTATAAAAAAAAGTTTTAGGAAAATGATGGTTACACTCTAATATATTCTTTTCAGCACATTTTCAATATTGCTTTTAATTTATTGAAAATAACAAATTAAGCAGGTCTATTTTTTATTTGATGAATTCTGTTTACAATTTTTTAATTTTAATAAATTATAACTAATAAAAAAAGTGTTGAAATAGGTTTATTAGAAAATGTATTATTAGACTTATAACAACTATTTGAAGGTTTAACCTTAAGGTAGTATGAAGTCAGATTTTTAATTATAGACACAATTTCTAATTGTTGATTAACAACCAGCAAGGTTTATCTACCTCAGTGAAGCTAGCTTGCTAGTCAAAATCAGCAATTAGTTACCACAGAATAATGGACAATCTCTTCAGAACCATCCTAATTTAAATCAATATCATTTCGAAAATATCTTTTGGGATTTCATATTCGGATGCTATCTTGTTTAATTTATCAACCCATCTAATGCTTAATTTGAAATCCTAGATTCGGTGGCCGTCTTGGACCTTTGGTTGATTCAACAGGCAGAAAATTATGTGAAAGAAATAAATGATGTGTTTGGCTCTGCTACAATCTTGATAAACAAAATTTCAACATGGGAAAATAAACCTTATCTAAAGATGCCAATTTTCAAAAGCACTCAGAATCCATTATCTTATCATAAATAGTTATTCCAAATAGCTTTTTGACAGAAACTGCCATTGAAATTGGAGAACTATAAATTGCCACTACACTGTAGGGGCAAGACTGATTCTTTTAGAAGCTTACACTGCTTATAAATGAAGCATTACAACATGGTACACCAATAATACCAAAATTATTTAATTATTTCACTCAAGGGAAAAATAGCTCTATACACGTGAAGAGAATTTCCTCCGCTATTTCATATGCACTCGTTATTCCTTAAGGGCAATATGTGATTATTAAAACCAAGGTCGTGGTGCTGTAACGAATTTTACAGTAAGATTTAGGTGCTGAATTTCTGCTCAGTGGTGCTTGTTGAGGCCTGCATCATTCAGTAACACCGTAAATGATGTGCATATAAGAATACATTCAAATTATTCTACTCCCATGTAAGGATTTTTTTCACATTCAGGTATGACATTGATTTAGTACAAGAGAACTTCGTACTGTGTTAGCTAAGAAAAGGAAGAATGTATAACAACACATGGTTGCTAAAATAAAAAGTACTTTTGAGAGTCGGATAAACCATTAATTTAATTCGTAAAGTATTACTTTTTTCTCTTAACTAGTCTTAAAATTGTATAAATAATCCTTAAAATATTAGAAATTATGCTACATCGTCTTTCGTGTATTAAATTTTTTTTCAAATAGTCTCTCAATGTTAATAAAATTTATTAATGTAGGAACTAAATTGATATATTAGTACTTTAGGAGTTTTTTTATATAACTTTATTACTTTCAAGATTATTTAGGAGAGAAATTATTAGTTTAAGAACTAAATGCTTTAAGTATCACACAACCATTACATACATTCAATCAATCTTATTACTCTTACTAATCCTCCCAATACTTAATAAAATCTTAACTAAAGAAGTAAATAAATTTAATATCTTAACAATATAAAAAACATTTAATATTTTTTTTTACTCTGGTTTGATTCCTTCTATTTTGTATCATATTTGCCAAGGATTAAAAGTTAATTTCTCTTTCACCAAATATATCCCTATCCTTCCAAACGTAAAGAAGGAGGAAAAGGTACGTGCTCTTCTGAAATGAACATTTGTAAGAATCCTTTCACTATCAAGTTGAGACTCATGTTAACAGAAATCTTCAAAGTAGGTAAACAAGAGATTGATTGTACTGACCCCAACCGATGTTACAAAACTGCAAACCGCACATTTCACGGATCTCGCTCCATATTGGTACACGAGTAGCATCTTACAGTTCCCACAGTTGACATGTGCCACTTGGTTTGCTGTTACAATGTTCATACACACAAAGTAGTCACTCAAATAATGACCATTTAGCTCACTAAAGAAACTCTGTCCATATTTCCATGAACATGTATACACAACACACACAAACTTTAAAAGCTCATTAGGCCATTAATGGTTCAATACCTTCCAAGGCTAGATTGACCATGTGACAACAAGAGCATTGCACACTCGTGGCTCCACGGATGTACATGAGGAAAGTGTGACAACCTCCACAAACTAACTGGGCCACTTCTGTGCCTATGCACACAAATTCTTATGATTTCATTTTCCTTATATTTGGTTGATTAGAAAGAATGGAAAAGGTAACAAATTGAACTTCCAAAATAACAAGAATTAGAGAGAAACTGTTCCAAACCAGGAGGCGGCACTGTTGTGACTGCAGTGCAAACGGCACAGCAAACGGAGGTGGCTCCCACTGGATAGAGCAGAAGGTTTCTACACCCAGAACACACAAGATGACTCTGAGCACCTGGTTACCAAAGATGGTTTTGACATAAGTTATTTGCAAGTATCAAATAAATGACCGTTGTTTTTCTCCCTTTTCTCTTTGATACCATAGTAATAAAGTTACTAGCAATGTAGCATTCATCCTGTCATTAATACAGGTCCAATTTTCAAATGGCAAGCCTGGTTAGAAGAGAAATTGGACTATAATAATGAACTATACTTGAAAAAGGCATCTAATTCCTAACCAACTATCTTCAATCTCACATTCCAAACAAATCTAGAGTTTTAGAATAATTTCACTGAACGCATCTTCATGTTCAATCCACCATTTAGGAAACGAAAAATTTCCATTCTCCCATCTATTTAGATGAATTGGGTATTTCAATTTTATATCCGTGAGTCATCCTAAAAGAGTTGGTCTTCAAACAATAACTTGTTTCTTCCATTAACTATCAGAAGCAAAAATTGGACATTGGATTTTTCCAAACGATGGAATAAAAATAATAATTCAACTTCAAGTGTGTTATCATTCCATGACCAACATGAATAAGCAAAAAATGAAAGAGTAAGAAAGATACCATTTGGTGGAGGCGTATATGGAGCTGGTGGAGGGTAGGGGGCAAGTGGAACTGGCATTATCTCAAAAAATTATCTTTACCTACCAAACCCTACGTAGAGAATAAAACTCTTTCTCCCATTTGAACAACTCCTGGAAAAAATTGAAAAGAATTTGATAGGAGGAAAAGTGACGCAAATGAAACATGATGGCATAAAAAGCATGGAAAATGAAATAATTTGGCATTAATACCAGAAGAAACAGAGTGAGAAAGAAACCTGTGAAACAGATTATGAGAGCAAATAAATTTGCAAACAGGATAACTGTAACAGTCAAATGACAAGCTTTCATCCCCTTAGGGAGCCATGCATGAAGCAACAGGGAAGAAACCCAGAAGAAGAAGAGTTATGACCCTCTCACCAGAAATGAAATTAAATAGATTAGTGTCCCAAATTCCATGTGGGGCAACCACACGCCCTCGACAACTTGTTACAAAGGAAGTGGAGAGAGAACAAAGAGATAGAGCAATAGCATATGTACGAGGACATTTGAAGAAAAATAATGGACTAGAAAAGATGTTATGAACTTATGGTAAGAAAATAAAACACTTGTTTTCACCTTCATTTGGCTTATTATTTTCACATATAAAATAAATTTTCCTAGTTTCATTTTCTACTTTTTCTCTATATCTGGGTGATTCTGTTGGCCGCTTATATAGAAGAAAATGAGTAAGGTTTCGACAGAAAATTAACCTCAAGAGTATTCAGTAGTTCTTGGTTCTATTGTCATTTCCACCTAGATAATTATCAAGCTTAACCCTGACAAAGGAACCTCTTTCAAGCTTTTTGTATTGGCGCCAGTAAGATCATTATAAATAATAGACTTTTTTTTTCTTTTTTTAAATCAAATTTACAAATTGAATTGAATTTACATAACAGAGATAATATAGTCCATGTTTTATAATACCCATAATATGCTAATTTTAATTGATCAGTAAATTATTTTAGTATTTATTTAATATTTAAAAAGTTTACATTATCCCGTCTGAGGACTATGAATACTCAACCAGCAATGGACCACGTTAAACATTTTCTTTGGTGTAAATACTGTGAAAACTCAGAGGCAACTTATCCCACCTTCCTTCAACACTACTTAATCTAAAATTGTGGTCTTGTACGTCAGTCATTTTGCTTTCTATCTATCTATCTCTCTCTCATGTTATCTTTTTATTTTATTTTTTTTATATTGAAAGATTAAAACACACCACTTTTAACTGAGAGAATTAAAATAATATGCATTGAATTATAAGTTCTAATATCAGTACGACTATTGTAAAAATAATATTATGTTTTAATTTAATTTGATGTAAATGATTTTATCAGGATCAATTTCTTTGATGTGTAGCTCTTAACGTTATTAGTAATTGAATTTTAACATATACGGTGAACTTTAGAGTTACATAACATAAAATAAGATAAAAAAAAAATTAACTAAAGTTTTGAAGTCGATAATACAGAATTCATAGCTAAATAAAATAAGGTCTTAAAAATAGAAACGAAAAATATATTTGATAAAGTTATTTGTAATTGTTTATCATTACTAAGAAAACCATTCGTATTGAAATAGATTGCATGTAAGACATTAATTTCTTAAAAAGGGGGTATTTTTTTAAAATAAATAAAAATATAATTTAAGTATTTCTTAAAAGAGAAGACTATAATTTGTTTTTATTTTACATTGCCTGCAAAACTTTCAAGTAGGGTTGAGCATAAATTCGAGGTTCGAACTAAAATAGACGAGTCCGGCCGAAATAAAAAATATTGTTGTTGGATGGATTTAGACGAATTTTTAAATAAAACGGATTGAATTTTTAGTTTAAGATGGATAACATCGAATCGATGCAGGTTCAAGAATTTTTTTTTTTTTTTATTGAAACCCATACCAACCAAGTAAGCATACAAGAAGGAAAGTTAAATATAATTGTTAACTACTTTGACTTGAAATCTATCTTAGTCGTCCATATGCATATAACTAGCTTTATCACATTTTAGAAAACCTTTACATAGAGTAATTAAGAACTTGAGATGGTATTTTGAGCATTGGACGTTGACTTTGAACACACATAAAATGGGTATCGCATTCTTCATCATTTTTTATTAGTAATTTGATATTATTTAGGAGTTGCAGAGACAGTGTTTCTATTATTTCTTATATTCTCAAATTGTTTTTGGTTGATTTTTTCTCCTTCTTTTTTTTTTTTTTGGGTCTAACTCACCATTAAAATAGAACACATGTAAACATCTAATTCGTACATATCCACTAGATGTATTCCAGAATCCGTTCAACCCAAATTTGATTTCGATTTTGAATTTTTCGATTAAACTAAAACATCATTAATGTCTTTGATGTAAAATCTATAAATTTATTTAATTTTATTATTTTTATTTTATTAATATTCCCTTATTTTATTTAATAAATTTTAAATTTACTAAAAGATAAAATATTTTTTTTTAAATGACGTGTTCCTAAATTTTTAAGAAATAAACTAAGCAATATTTTTTTAAAAAAAGAATAAATAATAAATATTATTATTAACCGGTGTTTATTAATTTAAGTAGTAAAAAAGCTTCTTTAAATAAAATATTAAACTTGAATCTTATGAATAAAAAATTATAAATAGTGTGAAAAGTTTAATTGTTAAAAAAATTTACTCAACTTAATCCAAATTAATCAAACTCAAAATAATTTTGAAATACTGAGTGATTCATTTATCATAATGCGGTTTAAGTTATTTGAAATTCTTTCAAATAAAATGAATTGCATTGGCATTTGTGAAGAAATGAAGCTCAACAGAGGAAGTCCTAACTCCTAAGAGCAATGTTTTCGAGTGCGTTCTTGTTAGTTGTTATTCAAAAAAGCATTTGTGTTAAGTGGGTTAAGCAAGAAATAAAATATGTAATCTTTGAAGATACTTTATTATTAGATGAAAGTTATCCAAGAATAATAGATAAGAAAAGAAAAAAAAAATTATGAGATTCATAATATCAAAGAACAAAATTTAAGTATAAATGCATATATAGAAATGGGGGGAGTATACTATTGGCCATAAATTGACAAGAAACTAACGAGAAGTTGAGAAGCATCGATAAGGGTTTAATAGTACCACGAAAAAAATTTCTAATGGGTGTTGATGTTTGGGTCCAAAGGTCAAGATGTAAGACAACAAGAAGCGAACGACCACGAAGTGAACTTTTTTAGTTTTTGTTTAATTTTTTTCCAAAAGTATTTTTTTAACAAATTTTGTAAGATACTTTTTAGATTTAAATATGAATTTTGTTATTGAAAAATAATATTTTTTTTTATTTTGTTCTTTTGATTTTTTTATTTTTATTCTTCAATTTTTATTTTGTTTTAGGTTTCATTATCAAATAATAATATTAAATAATATCGTAATAACGATTTGAACAAGTTAATGATTTATCATATAATTAATAAGTCTAATAAGATAATTATATGTAATTTTTTTAATAAATTATATTTCTAAATTTTTATATATTCAAAATAGTTAAAATAAAATCAGGTTAGTTAATAATATATTTAAAAATATAATTTAATAAAAAAAATTACACATAATTATCTTATTGAACTTTTTGATGAAATGATAAATTATTGAACTGTCAATATTATTATTATGTCATTATTTAATTGACAGTAAGGATTAAAAAAAAATACTTGACAATATAGGCTAAACTAATTTTTTTTAAAGGAGTAAAATTATTTTTTAAGGACAAAAATAAAAAATATCATATTTTTTAGGAATTGTATTTAAGCCTAATTTTCATTATTTCCTTTTATTTTAAAAAATATGAAAATAAAAGTATTTCTCTTATCTCATTTTTTTTGTAAAAAAATGAAACAAAATCTTAAAGGTCATTTTGATCTTTGAAAAATACAATCTTTTTAATTTTAAACTCTTAGGTCCTAATGTCGTGGTTTTGTTATGTGAAAAATATTAGCAACACACTCTTTTAGACACACTATTTATTATTGATTGAGATTTTGTTGAAAACTACAAATTTTTAGTTTCACTTCTTATTTATTGACTTTATCTTTTCCTGTATTGTAATTTTTAATAAATTTTATTCAATAAAAATGTGTACATTAAAAGAAGTGTGTTGTTAATATTTTTCTTTATTTTGTTCAAGATTTTTATTTCATTATATTTCACATAACACTAGTGTAGTCAATTGTTGTAGTTAATTTTATTGGGATATCCACAAAGGTTTTTAGTTAAGTTATAAGAGGAAAAAGTTTTCTATTTTTAGTTTCAAGTTTTATTTTTTCTAAAGGCTTGGTTTAGTGAGGGCAAAAATAAAGGGAGTGAACTTTTGCTTTTATTTTTTTTCCTCCACGTTGTTGTGAGCATCAGAAAAAGAATAAAAGGAGAATAATTATCCTTTGATAGCATCTAATTCCCAACAACACTATGGACAAGTTGTTATCACTTATTGAGAGAAAAAGAACAACACTTGAATATTCTCTTGCAATAATATTGGATAAGGAAAGTAAAAATATTGATAAGAGCCAATGAACAAATTTAATCTTAATGAGTAAAAATTACAATGAAGATTACTAGTCATTCATCACAACCATTTAATATTTAATCAAAAGACCTATCATTTATTGTAATTTATCCACCATAGACCATATCACACACTTTTCTTTATGGTTTATCTTCTTTTTTTGTATCTTATTTTACTCTTTTTTTAATACAAAATGTCAAGTTAATCAATGGGTAAAAATAAGACTATAAACAAAATTTATTTTCAACAAATATGAGCATTAAAAACACAAAAGAAAGTAATCCAAAACAAATATTAAAAAAAAAACTTGATACTTTGTACCAAAATATATTAGGTTTGAATTTTTGACAACCAAAGAAAATAGGTTCAAATCTTATCATATTTGCAACTTGTACAAATAAGAGCAAAATTTACAATTATTTTACAATTACCTTTTAAAGAATTCTCCAATAGACCTACCAATCCAATGGTCTATGGTGAATTAATAATTTTGACTAGTTATGATAATTTGTTTGTCATAAACACATCATTGTTATAAAAAGCATAATGCATTTAAAGTTCATTGACAATTATACCTTTATATCAAGAAACTGTTAAAAACACTTTTTCAAATGAATCAAGAAATTTGAAACATCAATATAGAGAAGGCTCAATGATAGTAATCTTTGATTACATTTTGGGAGCACCTACCTCTTGTCAATTTGAAGGTCATGGATCAATTCATGTAAAAGCTTCTATATCACATTTGAGCTTTTGAAGACAACAAATAATACATCATTCACTTCCTAGTAATTGCAACCATAGGTTCCTATTAAAAATATATGTTCTTCCCCTCTGATGACTTTGAAACAATGTCTGCAATGATACTATCAATGGTGTCATTAGCACTATCATTTTCATCAATTGCAATAGATGGGGTACCATTACTGACTACCAACATCATAACCCTTTTCATTTTTATTTTTACTTTAATAAAAAAAATCACATTTTATTTGTTGTTTTTTAAATTCTTTTGCTAAAATATTTTTTAAATGGATGTGTTGTTTGAATCTCATGAGATTATGGTTCCAACATTGAGTACATACAAGCATAGTTGTTTGAAATGATTGACTTTGTACGATCAAAATGCCTTTATCATGAATATTGACATGACTTGAAACTTGAATTGTTTTCGATTTGATTTATTTAAATGAATAATTTTTAGGATTTTGATGTTATGGTTTTGTTTTGCAAGATATGTCAATAAAACATTTTTTTTAACACATTCTTTAATATTGATTGAATTTGATTGAAAATCATAGATTTTAGTGGGTTTCACTCCTTATTTAATGTCTTTTTCTTTAATTTCATGATTTTTAATAAATTTTAACCAATAAGAAGGTAAATATTAAAAGACGTGTGTTATTAACACTTCATTTTGTTTAGTTTTAAGATTTTTTTTCATGATATTTCATAAAGCACAACTCATAAAAAGAGGAGAATGATTTTTATTTTTAATTTCAAGTTTTATTTTCTTGACGTAATATTAGTTTGATGAAAGCAAAAAAAAAAATAAAATTAGAAATGAATTTTTATTTTTATTTTTTCTCTTTCATACATAAATGTAAGTTTTATTATGAACGAACTTCATAGTTGATTGTTGAAAGAAAAATAATAATATCTAGAAATGATCTTGTAACAACTAAAGTTGAAAAAATAAATGTCAACAAAGATAAATGTACAAAAATAATTTTACTAAATAAAAAATTATAACAAAGATTATTTAAATAATTTATCTTAACCAATCAATATTTAATCAATAAATCTTCTATCATTACATATTTATTTACCATAAATCATGTCACACAGTTCTCTTTGTGGTTTACCTTTTCTTTATACCTTCCTTTACTCTCTTTATTCGTTTTAAACAAAAGTAAACAGTAGAAATATAAAAGAAAATAATCCGAAACATATATTAAAAAAAACTTGATTCTCCGTACCAAAATATGTTGGGTCTGAAATTTGGCAACCAAAGAGGATGGGCCCAAATTTGATCAGGACGAGGGC
Source organism: Pachyrhizus erosus (assembly GCA_026544285.1). Classification (NCBI taxonomy): domain Eukaryota; kingdom Viridiplantae; phylum Streptophyta; class Magnoliopsida; order Fabales; family Fabaceae; genus Pachyrhizus; species Pachyrhizus erosus. The sequence continues at coordinate 10,936 of JAMLFT010003587.1, read as the reverse complement.
CCACATAGAGAAAGCTATAAATTGATGAAACCCGAAACCAAATCTTGTGGTGGTCACTAACATTCACTGAACAGATACAAAACGAATTCCTCATTGTCACTCACACTCACACTCACACTCTTATCGCTGTCTGCTCTCTTTCACCGAACATAATACTCTCTCCGTTCCTCAGTGAGTATCTCTGTGCTTTTTCATTTTCATTTTTTTTTAATTTTCTTCATTATTGCATGTATTAAATCAATTCATAGAAATTATAGGGTTTTAATACTATGGGTTGCACTGTGAAGAATAAAAACAGTCGAACTAATCGGAAAGCTCGTTCAGTGAAACCCGATTCTGATTCATCTTCTAATTCGAACAAGAAATGGATGGTGCCTTATAAATACTATAACGTCAAGAGTCCCAATTCCGAGTCAAACCCTAATGTCGACTCATCTAGTTGGGTTTTGTGCACTGAGGCTCAATTGGAAAACATTCTGCTGAATAACATTGAAATTATATACAATGATGCCGTGTCAAAGCTTGTTGCTTTGGGCCACAGTGAGGATGTTGCTGTCAAAACAATTCTGCATAATGGACATTGTTATGGTGCCAATGATTTGGCCTCAAACGTGCTGTACAACACCTTGGCTTGTTTGAAAAAGGGGAACTTGAACACGTATGAGTTCAATCCTGCGTTCCCTGATTTGAAGAAGCTTGTGGAGTACTCTCTGATGAATCTTGTGTCTTTGTTGCAAGAAGTGAGGCCCGATGTAAGTAGGGGTGATGCTATGTGGTGTCTCCTCATGAGCAATTTTCATGTGTTGAAGGCAGGTGCCATCCAAATTCCTGTTGGGAACATGTGTCCTCCTCCTTCTCCTTTAACTGAGCCTGAGAACGAGGGATGGGGATTTCAAAAAGAGGGAGGCTCGGCTTTTCCTTTGAATGGGTTCTTTTGTGGTAGTAACGACTTTTGTGGTAATAATGAGTCGACTATACGGTTACAGAGAGATATTGAATTCCCGAAAAGACTCGAACTTACTCCTGCCATGAAGTGTTTGTTGAAAAGAAATGTAGCAATGTTTGCTGACGGTTATAGGGCTAACTCAAAACAAGTGCATTCACACTCTGGTGAATTTACTGGGATCTGCACTGTTTCGAAATTTGATTCTTCATCAGTTTCTGGGACTGCAGTCCTTCGTGAGAAGCTTGGTGATTCTCACAATCTGAATGACAAAAAGGACTTGAACTCTGTGCTGAGTAAATTTCTTGATCTAAATATTGATGAGAATGTGGAGTTTGTGGCAGAGGATGAGAAGGATGAGGTGGTAGTCACTCTAGTTAATCAGATAAAGGATCTTGAGAAACAGGTCAAGGAGCGGAAAGATTGGGCTCGTGAGAAAGCAATCCAAGCGGCAAGAAAGCTAAGTAGTGATCTGATTGAGATGAAAATGATCAAGATGGAAAGAGAGGAGAATCAAAAACTGAAGAAGGGGACTGAGGTGGCTGAGGAGCTTGATGACCCAACCATGGTGAGACTCTCAGAAATGGAGAATGCCTTGAGAAAGGCTAGTGGTCAAATGGACCAAGCAACTACAGCTGTCAGAAAACTTGAGGCGGAGAAAGCTGAAATCAAAGCAGAGCTAGAGGCTTCTAAATTAAGTGCATCAGAGTCAGTCGCAAGCTGCTTGCAAGTTGCAAAAAGGGAGAAGAAGTGCTTAAAAAAGCTTCTGGCTTGGGAAAAACAGAAAGTGAAGATACAACAGGATATTTTCGATGAAAAACACAAGATATTGGAGATACAAGAAGAATTGGCTCAGATTAAACAGAGTGCAAAAGAATCTGAGGTTTGCTCATGTCATAACAAAAATAACATATTTCTAGATGATACTCCATCCTATCCATTATAATTGTCATCTTAGATTTTTTTACAAAAAAAAACTCATTTAATAAATAAAAAAAAGTAATAGTTCTACCAAATTAATCGTAGTCTTAATTGGTTTTACTGAATACGATACAAGACAATAATAGTATTAAAATAATATGTTAAGGGTATAAATAGAAAAAGGTAATCAATATTATATTGAAAAATTAAAATGACAATTATTTTGAGACAATTTTTTTTCCTTACGTGACAATTATAATGGGATCTAGGGAATACATTAATATGGCCTAGATTAATGTGACACACAGTTTGGCTATTGTCATATTGAAATCTACATTTTCTGCATTAAGGTTTTGAACATTTTTTGCATGAATAATTGAACATATCTAACTTTAAATTGGAGTCAATGGAGTGATTTTGAAACCTTACATGTCTTATATTTCTTGGGCTTGTGTGTTTATATTGCTGGTTTACAATAGTATTTACCATTAGTTACTTGAATAGTTGAATTTCTTTTTTGTCCATTTCATACATTAGAATGATTGCACACATAACAGAGTACACTGTGAATCTTGCAAAGAGCAAAAGAGGAGCTTTATTCAACGGGACACATATTTGACTTTTGACTTTGGACATTTGTTTAAGGCACAGCATGACTCCCTCAAGCCTAACAGGGTGCTTTGATTTGGTCTCATGCATTTTGTATATCTCTATGCTTCTTGGCATGTTTATAAAAGCATATTCATGTGCATACATGGTGTTTTAGGATTATGTGCATTGTCTGTTATTTTTAATCTGAAATCAATAAAAATTGAAGAGATTTTACTTGAACGAGTTCTTCAATTCTACTAAAATTCTGGAGTTGCTCACTACAATTAGAAAATTGTTCCCAATTATCAGGTATAGCAGTGAGCCAGTGTGTATTTGTGTATGTGTCTGTCACTGGATGTGTGAAATGTCTTTTAGTCCACAATGATCCTAAATACACATATTCTTGATGTCTTCTGGTTCTTAGTCTGGAAAGCAAATCATATATATTCATCATGGTCACACCTTAATTTTCTATCAGTTGACTGCATTCAGGTCAATTAGTATGATATGATTGGTTCAGAATTGAACTCAATACAACTTTCTTACCATTCATTCTCTTAGCTTTGCAAATCGAAGTTTCTGTCTGGTGCTTTCTTAATTTTCTGCTCGGTGGTGCTTCCTTTTTCCTGAATTTTATAAATAAAACTATCTGTGTAGCGGAGCATATGCTTGTTATTTATTGTGCATATTAACTTATGACAGGTTACGAGGAAGGAAGAATTGAAGGCTAAGGAGGAAGCCTTAGCACTAATTGAAGAGGAACGCCGTTCTAAGGAAACAGCTGAGGCTACTCAAAAAAGAAATCTGAAGGCTTTACGCCTGAAGATAGAGATTGATTTCCAGCGTCGTAAGGATGATCTCCTTAGGCTCGAGCAGGAGATTTTGCGTCTTAAAGCACCTGCACGGTCTACTACTTTGCCTACAAGGGAGTCTGAGGATGCAGAACCCCAGAGAGAGACACTTGCTAAGCTTCTGCAAGAATTAGATGACGTGAAGGATTTTTCAGGAAAAGAATTCAACGGTAATAGAGAATGCATTATATGTGGAAAAGATGAAGTTTCCGTCATTTTCTTGCCATGTGCACACCAAGTTATGTGTGCTAGTTGCAGTGAAGAGTACGGGAGAAAGGGCAAAGCTGTTTGTCCATGCTGCCGGATTCCAATCGAACAGAGAATCCGTATATTTGGGGCAAGTTCATAGTCTCACTTTGGTAAGCCATGAATTTTCTCATTTCTTTGCAGTCATTGGAGTTTCTTTGTGCTTAATCTCACATTGCCGCGGGGCGTGAGCTTAATGAGGAATATTTTGCAGAAAAACTATGTTGTGCCGTTAGCTTATCTTTTGAATGTCTGAAAATGAAAATCTGTTATTAGCTTGAAAATAAGAAACAGGTAAATACTAACTAGTGTTTTGAAGGCACTAGTCAAGGATTAAAAAGTATAAATGATTGAAGGATGAGTAAAATGTAAAGACTTTTCAGTTTGTTAATGCAACCAATCTTATAATGATCATTAAATACTCTTATTTTTTTGTTTCCTTATGAAGCATTCTTGTATGGTTGCTGGGCACGAGTGTAAGAAATAAGCAGCTGCATTATTTGCTTTGGTAGCTTACGATTTTTACCCTTTCGGTCTGATAAAACGTAGAAAATATATCAAGGGTACACAATATTTTGTCCCTCGAGTTTAATTTTCTCAGTTGACGCTCTTATTTTATTTGTGGGGTACTAAATCTCTTTGAAATTTGGGTTAAAATGAAAAATGGTGTATTTCGTGGTTACTAACTAAAATTTTAGTTTGATTAAACAAACTCGATAGAATTTGATATGTTGTACTCAAACGTTGGAGAGGTTTAATGACAAAAAAAATGAAGAAAATAAATTTAGAAAGTACTCGATTATAGGAATAAAGTGTAATAATGTATAATTAATGATAATGCTTTGCTAATTCTAACACAGTCCGGTCTGATTCAGCATTTGGGATCAAATGGGCAGATCCGTTTATAGGTTTACTTATTAGATGCATTTCCATTTTTCTTGAAGGAAAAATTCTATTGATACCCTCTTTATTTCAAAAATTAATTTATGGAATGAAAAGATGCATTGTGGAAATTAAATTTTGGAATGGACAAAAAGAATGTGGGGGAAGAAGGGGTAGCTGGTTGGGAATAAAATTCCCCTCTTGACCGTCAGCGATCAAGGGCATGAGAGAACCCGCTGGAAGCTGGGAAACGGTTTGAGCATTGGACTTAATTATTTTTTGGGTTTCGACTTAGGGTTTTAGAGATCATGAGCAGTTGTTGACAATATAGCCTCTTCTAACGCCATACCAAGAAAGGGTGAAAAAATATTAAAGATTTTATTCTGACGTTACGATATAAAAACAATCAAACGTATTTTTACTTTTGATCCCTTTGTTTTGAATTGTGTACAACTTTAGTTCCCCATTTTTTTAGTGTATTAAAGTGCATTATTTTTAAAGTTACGCAAATTCAATTCTACCATCAATGTAACTTTAGGTCTGAATATATATTAGATTGGGCTAAATTAGGCATAAAACATTCATGCTTAAATTTGGTTAGCTCAAGTTTTATTGAGTTATGTAAGTAGTACGCAAGGCTGATCTCATTTTTGATAAATTTTTTTCACAGCAAAGTGAAGGAATCCGACCCCAACCTTCTCAACCGATTCAGTCGTTAGGGTTGATGCATGACTGGTAGCCGCACAAATTATCTCAATATAATTGTTTCTCAATATCTCAATACAGATGGCAATTGGTTTATGGAGCCACATGTTGGATTCTCAGCTCCAAGAGTCATGGAGAAGTTGGAAATGCACGAGAGAACCGCTTACTAATATAACAAAACAAAAAGAAAAAGAAAAAGAAAAAGAAAGAAATCAAGCCCAGTTCCCACCTGTTTGAGGACAACAGCGTGTACATTTTATATTCAAAAAAGCTACGTTAATATCAAGCAGAACAGTTCACACGGTTCTTCCCCTTTTATTGATACAATAATATGGCCATTATTGGTTGCATTGCCGTTTTCCCGTGAAGCACAAGGAGTCAACACCACCTTTGGACTAAGCTATACAATCCTAGTATCGTTAGCATACTGCCATATTGCAGCTGGCAGCAGCACTTTTTAATGCCAACGAAACTCTCAACCAGGCCAATGAAGAATTACATGCATCACCAGCTTGCTTTGTGAAAGAAATGCGAGTATGTAATGTAACAGCCTCAATGAGTTACAGTTAGGTCAACCACAGTTGCAAACTGGAATTTGTAAATAACTAATTGTTTTTTATGTACAATATTAATGCCAATAAGATTTCAACTTGTACAATCTTATGCAAAGTATCTAAAACCTTGGTTATTAGACTGATCCTAGCAGATTTGCAAACAAATATTGTACCAAGGCTAAAACAGTAATTGAGCATTTATGCTAATAAGTGAATGAATTTGCTTCACTTCTGTTGAACCTGTGTTCTGCATTGTACTTTTATGTACGTAACTTGGTCGGTGCAACTAGTCACCTTCACGATATTCAAAATTAGTTTTTAGATATCATTTTGACTGTTGTGATGAGGAAAAATCGAAGCGTGCTTTGCCGATTTTTAATGGTTTACACGTTCCCTCGTAATATTGACCCCCATAAAAAAAAGGCTGACAATATAATCACCAAGGTGACATGGAACCGATCACCACAAAAAATAGTACTAGTATAATAGGAGTTCTTTTCTCTTTGTCAACTTTTTAAGAGTTGAGAGAGATACTCAGTTTAAAGCATTGCCACTTTAATGGAATGCACGTGAACGTAGAAATGACATCGCCAGCTTCTACCTTTCACCCGCGTTATAAAGTTCACACTCGCTTCATGGACAAACTTGGGGTTCTTTTTTCATGCATCTAGACTCCCCATTAACCCACAAAATGACAAAAATATCAGTTCCTTTACCGGTTTTTAAAACTACTTGTGTTTTGGCCACTGAAATATGAAACAGCACCTGAGAAGCCTATATTAACTTGTTGCATTTCGACATTGTCACCTTCTTCTTCACTCTATAACTTGCACCTTGATTAATTAAGAAATGGTTCCCAAAGTTTATGCTGGTCAAGAAATGACAATGGTTGAAAATGAAAATTGCATAATCAATGGGAACTGGAAGAAACGTGTGCGTGTTTTTTGTGAGAGGGTGATGAGATTTCCTAATAAGGCTTGGCAGACTACGTGGAAAGTGGGACGTGAAGACCCAAGAAGGTTAATCCATGCATTCAAAGTGGGTTTGTCTCTAACTCTGGCTTGTTTGTTGTATTTATTGGAGCCACTTTTCAATGGAATTGGGCAGAGTGCTATTTGGGCAGTCATGACCGTGGTGGTTGTGTTGGAATTCACCGCAGGCAAGCAATTCTCTTAAATACTATAATAAAAATTAATTACTCTCATCCTTACTCTTCCACTTGATATGTTTCCATGTATAATAATGTATATATGTTGGAAGATCTTAATCTTTTTATTTTAATTTCTTTTGATTCAGGGGCAACTTTATGCAAAGGGCTTAACAGAGGATTGGGGACACTGTTAGCAGGATTATTGGCATTTCTTGTTGGGTATATTGCAAATGCATCTGGCAGAGTCTCTCAAGCTATTATCATTGGAGCTGCAGTTTTTTTTATAGGTGTATACATTTGCTTTACAAGTTTATAAGAAATCAGACAACGAATTAAATTAAGACTTAAATTGAGGTTCCTGGTCAAAAGAGCTGTATTTCAATGGTTGTACCAATATTAACATCCTGATTAATTCACTTGAGTTTTAGTTTTCAAATTTATATCACAATAATTAATCCATTCAATAAAGGCACCAAATGATTATTAGCATAGGGACCTAATGACAAGCTTGTGATTATGATGATGACTAAATATTACTCTTGAACTAAATTTGTTATTGCAGGAGCTCTAGCTACTTATATGAGGTTTATTCCCTATATAAAGAAGAATTATGACTATGGTCTAGTTATATTTCTCTTGACTTTCAACCTGATTACTGTGTCGAGCTACCGGGTTGATAATGTCTTGAAAATTGCACATGACCGCATATACACCATTGCCATAGGCTGTGCTATTTGCCTTCTTATGAGTCTACTGGTCTTTCCAAATTGGTCCGGAGAAGACCTCCATAATTCCACCGTTTACAAGCTTGAGGGCCTTGCCAAATCTATAGAAGGTATACAAACTCGTCATATTAGTCAAGGAAGGAAGCACGAATTTCAATTAGTTGCATCCCATGTTATATTTGTTGGACACATAGAGTACTTGCATTTGATAATTTGTATAGTATCACTAATGTAAAAAAAAAAATCAATTCTCGCCAACACTCAGTGTGTGTATGTGTCTATGTGCGTGTGGGTGGATGCATGTGTGTGTGGGTTTGTACGCAGGAAAAATTATTATATAATCTAGGATCGTGTAGTCCCAGCTAAATTCCATGTGACACATTCATTTAGTTTATTCAAGTCCTAGTGGCTCGTAATACTTATTTTCTTTATCATTTATAGTGAAATTTATTTTGCAAGTTTAAGTTGACACCGTGAAGGTAATTAAAATGTTGCAGCTTGTGTGAATGAATACTTTTACGGAGAAATTGAAGGCTCTGGAGATATGAAACTATCTGAGGATCCAATATACAAAGGTTATAAGGCTGTTTTGGATTCAAAATCCATTGATGAAACACTGGTAAGGCAGTGAGTGAGTCATGTATTAATCAGTTCATTTTAATACATTTATTCTCTTGGAATTGAATGAAGCACTCAAAGGGATCTTCTATTTTAAATTGGGCAGGCATTGCATGCAAGTTGGGAGCCAAGGCATTCAAGGTACTGTCACAGGTTTCCATGGCAGCAATATGTAAAAGTGGGAGCTGTTCTTCGTCAATTTGGTTATACTGTAGTAGCCCTACATGGCTGTTTGAGAACAGAAATTCAGGTAATGCTTCGTAAAATTTGTCATTTATTTGACCCAGAAGAACTTGAGCAATTCTTCAACGTTTTTTTTTTTAAAAAAAAAACTATTTATAAGGTTGAAACTAGAAGGTTGCAATAGTTACATAATATGTAAGTTGTGAAATGTTATAATAACCAGTAAGCATCCATATAACACACCACTATATGAATGCAGATAAAACATAAAAAGAAAATTTAAATTTAATTAATTTAATATACATATAGTAATTATTGCATCTTTAAAAACGAGGATTGAAATTTAAAAGAATGGGTTAATTTTAGCATGTTCTGAGATTTGTTCAAGCATGACACTAGAAGGTTCTAAATAATATTTGTATCACACGTTTTATAAAATGATGAAAAAATCAACTTGTTGAAATTGTAACATGCTAAAGTCATTTAAGTTCATTTAATTTTTTATTATTGATTTATAGCTTATTATTTTATTATAAAACTAGTCACCCACTTAAAAAAAATTATAAACATTTTAATAAAATACACAATAATAATAATTATTCATTCTAAGAGAATATAAATATGTCCATAAGTTACATAATAATGACTTTAGACTTGTTGGATAAATTTATCTAATTTGTATAAGGAGTTTGGAAATCTTGATGTTTATTTGATCATGTGTGTGGAAACTGCATAGTGCGATTAGATAGTTTTAATCCCACTAACACTAGGATTTGTATACTTTCATTTGAAAATAATTATATTTTTAGACACCACGATCTGTTAGAGCCATGTTCAAGGACCCCTGCATTCGGCTTGCAGCAGAGGTATCCAAAGTACTGATAGAACTCTCCAACAGCATAAGGAATCGCCGGCATTGTTCTCCGGAAATACTCTCCGATCATCTGCACGAAGCCCTGCAAGACCTCAACACTGCCATAAAATCTCAGCCTCGCCTTTTCTTGGGGCCCAAGCACAGGCACAACCAAGCCACCAATATGCTCAAAATAGCTGCTGAACAAGTTGGACAAGAAAGACATGGAAAGACCTCCCTATCGAGTGTTAAAACCGACTCTTCAGCATTGCTAGAATGGAAAACCAAAAGGGTTTCCGCTGAACAGACAAAGGAATCAGAACGGAAGTCTTTAAGGCCACAGCTGAGTAAAATTGCAATCACCAGCCTTGAGTTCTCTGAGGCTCTTCCTTTTGCTGCCTTTGCATCTTTGCTTGTGGAAACAGTAGCTAAACTGGACCTTGTCATTGAGGAAGTTGAGGAACTGGGGAGACTAGCATGCTTTAAAGAGTTCATACCCGGGGATGAGATTGTTGTCACTTGTGAGGAGTCTCGAGTTGATGTGTTACAGAACCATTTACCTTCCCATGGAGCGGACTAATTGAGAGAGAGAGAGAGAGAGAGAGAGAGAGAGAGAGAGAGAGAGAGAGCCCTTATATGGTGCATTATTTTATGGATATGGATAATCTGTTATTTGATGAATGATGGTGATGGATATTAAATATAATCAATATATTTGAGTATGTTTTAGACTTTTTATATACTTTTAGTAGGAATGTTTCTCAAGTTGACAATATCTTTCAGGTTATAAAATGCATGGATGCATTCAGTGTTAGACTGTTGATGCCATGACTCTCAACTGTGAGAATAAAGATGTCCCTCTGCAATACGCCTATTGATTATAGAAAACCTTTCTCTTCCTGCGGATTGTTCTCTAATATATGATGCTAGTGGCTCATGATTTGATTATAGAAAACCTTTTAATGATTCTGCCAATGTTAACATTCTGATTAATTCACTTCATTTTTAGTTTTCAAATTTATATCTCAACAATTAATCATTCAATAAAGAGAACAGACGATTAGCATATAAGGACCTAGTGACAACTGAAAACTGAAACTTGTGATGTGACTAAATGTTACTGTTGAACTAAATTTATATGAGGTTTATTCTACATATAAAGAAGAATTGTGTTCATGGTCTAGTTATATTTGTCTTGACTTTTAATCATATTGAACAATCCCCCACTAATCACGTTAAAAGTCAAGACAAACATAATTAGATTTATTCTTTATATTAAGAAGTGTTATAAATTATATATTGTAATTTTAAAATTTGAATATGCTATGATATAAACATTAATATTTACAGGTAAAAATAAGTTTCTTAAAAACTTAAAAACTTTTATGTAGTTATTATTTGATTCATTTTTTCTTTTTAAGGAAAAAAAAAGTTAAAAATAAATTGATCTAAATGATGTTACATTTTTTTATCACAAACTTTTTATCATTTTTTATTTTATTCATTCTACAACTTACAAGAATAATATTTTTAAATCTTTTTATGACATTTTGATTGTGATTATTTATTAAAAAGTTTAGATAGAGAGTATAATTGTTAATTAAAAATTAAAGATGAAAATTATAAAAATTAAAATTATGACATTTTGATTATCACACACATGTTATATACTCTTTATTGCTGTAATAGATAAAGAGTAAAATCATAATTGTTA
>JAMLFT010003586.1:0-21669 GCA_026544285.1 Pachyrhizus erosus | reverse complement strand
AATTAAAAATATATTTTAAAAAATTACATATAATTATTCTGTCAGATTTTTTTATAATAGAAACTAAAATATTTTTTTAAAAAAATAAAAATCAAAATAAAAATATTTAAAAGAATAAAATAAAAAAATTTCCTATCTTATAAGTATCAAAAATTATTTTAATCCTAAGTTTATTATTATTATTATTATTATTATTTACAAACATTCAATCTCATGATTTCTAATGTAATTCTTCAATAAAAACTTTATATTTATTAATTCCTTAACTAATGTATTTTTCGCACGAGTTACCAAGACCTAAATAAAAAATACATGTTTGCTTCCCCTTTCAAGTAAAAAAAATATTAATAGATAATATAAATCAAAATAAATGTTGTTACCAAAGCTTGTTTATTTGGTTATTTTATTAAATATAATTTTTAAGTTAAAATAAATTTTAAGTACTAATATTTTAGTTCTTTTTTCATTTAATTCTTATCAAATTTTTAAATTACTTTTCTTATTAATTTTTTGTTAGTATAATTAGTCTCTGTTATTAACCTTCCACTGATAGTATATTTTTCAATCCCTACATCTTAGCGCATTTTATTTTCTAAAACTCGCCTTTTCTCTTTCTTTTCTTTTCTTTTTAATCAAATATTTTTTTTGTCTAATCTAAATAAGACATATGAGTTTTATTAACCAGTTATGAATGTCTATTAAATATATTCTTTATTCTTAATTATAATTTAGAGACTAATTATACTAATGGAAAATCAATAAGGGACATAATATTTTTTAAAAAATATTGATAAAGATTAAAAACAAAAATGAGAAGACTGAAAAATATACTTATGGATGAAAAATTAACGTCAAGGATAAATTGTACTAAGATAATTAACAAGGGATGCAAAACTTAATAAAAAAAAATGTTAAAAATTAAATAAAAAAATGCTAAAGTGTAAGAGTGTATTTGTTTTAGAGATTATAAATATATTCTTAAAAATATTAACGTGAAAATGTAGCATACCCATATTTGTTACAAAATTTACAAAATTATTCTTTAACATAATTCATTTTTAGAAATCTATATTACATGCGTTTTTCTAGCTTTCTATTTCTTGATAGAATGATGAAAATGAAAATGGAAGTTATAAATTTTCACTTTTTTATATTCTACCTTGTTTATTTATTTATTTATTTAATATTTTTGTCTTTTAAATTAAAATAAATATAAAAATATTTTTAGAAATAATAATTTTTTTATCAAACATCTTTTATGAAAATAATATTTTTGATAATAATATTTTTAAAAATATAATGGAATCCATGAAACAAACACCTTAAAGAACTTAAAACTTATTTAAATCTAATTTTAATATGGTTCTTGCTTCGGTACCCTTATAAGTTTATGAGTTTCGGTGCCGTTATAATATTTTTTTATTTTTTAAAAATTTTAAAAATTTAAAAAGACTATTGTATAAAATTAAAAAATATATATATGAAATGGAAATGAAGGTCTAATAATGGAGGATGGGATATGCCACAAAACAGAGAAAAAGAGAAAGAAAGACATAGAGCTTAGAGATATTTGTATACATTGATAATTGAACTGAACCTTTTTTTTTTTCTCTTATTTGGATTTTATATCAACACAGATAAGATAGTTTGATGATGGAAAAAGTGATCGCTGTTGGAGAGCGCTTAGCACAAGTAGGCTGCAAAATGAGTGTATTAAAATAAAAAGTTAAAAATATTATACACAGTATATTGTTTGTATATTTTAGGAAGGTACCCAAAATCCGTCAGCTAATAACGGATTTGCCTTTTAATTTTACCATGTTTCCTTGTTATACTTGAACTGGTGTACTAGTAATGTTCCTTGTTATCTAGATGGATGAAATCTGAGGACCGTGCGCACACAAACTGTCGTCGGATAGAGTTCATTCAAACTGCTCATTGTATTAAAAAACAATGATCTTCTTTAATATGTTCTATCACATGATTCCAATTGTAACAGAAAAATATCAAGTCAAACAACAAAAAAGAGCCACTAATACATGGCAAATAATTGAGAGAGTCTATACAAAATAACCAAATTAATTAACAAAGCCATCAATGATGAAACAAAAGGAAAATTAGAAACGATCCTTAATCCGTCATTCAGTAAATCAAAATTGCCTAACTACAAAATGAACAAATGTTTTTCACCATCAAGGCGCCTCTGAAACCCCAAACCTGATAGTAATGATCCTGCACGCTGAACAAGACAACTATTAGCTGTTGTTTGCGGCAACTTCAATATGATTTTAATTCACAAGAACATTTCCATGTCTCAATTAGTCATCAAATAATGTACCCTAGTCATTCTAGATGATACAAAACTGTGACTAGCGGGGACAACGGAATCAATAAAATATCCAGTTTTTGTATGTGGAAGTACCTCAAATAGAAGAAAATCCTCAGGTCCTCCATCTTCGAGAAGAAAAATCTGCAAGTATTTTAGAATCCCCACGATTCAGTCAAGGTAAAATCTGATTTCCATTATGTAAAAGGCTTCATTGGCGCAACTATAGTAACTTCAAACAATACATGATGCATTCTTTTTGAGAGCATGTTTTGTTTCGGGCAAATGGCAACAACGAATAAAGTATACAATATTATCTTCACTTCCCAAAAGTTAAACTTCTGCAGAAGGATATGAAGTAGAATACTTACCAGAAAATTCCCAAATGGCAAGGCAGCCACATAACTAGCTGCTGGGAAATTGTAATTGAGTTCCAGAAATGATCGAAATACTGCATCTCTCCTTTTGCGTGTGAAATTGTTAGGTATATTTCCTTTATTGGCAGTAATTCTGCTACAATTCATTAGTAATAACAAAAAAACTGTGGGTTAAGCAGTAGCTGTACAATCTCTTCTAGAAGACAAATTGATGGACTTGGGTACATCACTTCCTCTGACTACACGGTTATAAATAACCTTAAATGACTGTGAGCTATTGGGCCTAGTTAGCAAACTTATTGGCATTCTTAGTGTCTGCTTCCGGTTTCTTCTTCCCCTAATCAAAATGCTGAAGGTTTTCTCACCATCAATGATCTTTTCATTTCTGCTAATGTTATTCAAGCCAATGTTATGACTTGGTTTGTTCCTAGCATTTTCAAACCCATGAAAATCAGGATTCACATTTTCCTTTACACTTTCTGCATGAACTCTACCCACTTCATCATCACCAGTCTCTGATTCTAAAGATTGCACCTCTTTCTTGTTTTCACTGACATTATTAACGCCCTCTGGCAGAACAAAAACTGAACTTGAATTTTTTGAAACATGACAGTGTGTTTGTGGCTCCAAAATGGGATCGGGGATTGGTTTGACGCCATGAGGAAATTCCACTGGATGACAACCAGGCCAGACAGCATTGGGACCAAAATTAGATACAATTGGGTTCATATTACATTGCCATGTGAACTGATTGACATGAAATGCACTGCTAGTAACTGGAAAATTGTTGGTTGGCATTGATTGAGGTTGTGTATAAGGAGGATACATAAATGACAATGGTTGTATCATGTTTGGTGTTGGTGGAGGTGATGGATATGCATGGTGAGGAGAGGAACACGTTGAGGTAACTGCAGGTAACATGGTAGCAGGTCCATGGTGAACATTCATATTAACTGGCCAGGGGCCAATTGGTGGAACAGCGCTAGCAGCAGAAGGAATGGTTGTATTCATGGATACTGGTGCAGCACGTGCAATGCCTGGCGACGGATTGAATGGAGCAGCAGATGCAGATAACTTCTTATATGGGATTCCCTGTGAATCACCCTGACTTGATGGAGATACACTGACCCTTGACTCTTCACCTTCTTGTGAGATCACATTAGGATGATTAGGGAATTCAAAACAGTCAGAGTTACTTGTGTCAATCTCTAGTTTGTGAGAATCCACAGGATCCTCCACCGCATCAATCATTATGATATTATCAACTGCTTCATGAACCTCCACATCCACAGATTCAACCCCTTTAGCACACTCAAAATTACCTTGCACTGAATCAGTAAACTTTGTTTCTTTCCTCTCAGAAACTACAGTATGATTTGAATCATCTAAAGAATCTGACAAAGAATTTTTGTCCTCTTTTAATGTATTTTTTACCTCTTCCAGGGTTGGGTTAGCATTTGCATGTGCTTTGTTATCTATCTCTTCATGTTTGCCCAAGCCAAAGTCATGGCTACCAGGAATCTCACTTTGAGGATTATAGACTTGCAACTTGGAGATTGTCCCAGGAGGAGCCAATGCTACTTCCTTGTATGAAGGCGATTTCCCAATACTAACAATGGAAGTCTTTACAGGACAATTATCATTCGGTGATGAAACTGAACCAAGTTGTGAATAAGAACTGAATAGTTTGTCCCCTATTTCTGATGGATCCTTCAAAGTAGCCATATCAGTTGCAGATGTGGACTTAACCCTGTATGTAACAGCTTTGACCACTTTCCTTCCAAGTTTAGTACCTTGAGATAAATTCACAGTATGACTGTCTGCATAAACCCCGTGGGATATTGTTCTCTTCTTCAAAATATAATATCTACTGTTTTGATCACTACTCTTCACATAAGGATAGTCTATGTCAGACTCCTCATTCTTCTTCTGATAATAAACTTTGCCAGTTGTTGCTCGTCTCTGCTTCAGTCGCTGGCCATATGAACCAGATGATCTTGGCCGTTGAACTGGTTGCCATCCATCCTCCCCATCAGTATGCACTTCAGACAAGATTTCACCAGAAAATTGTTGCTTTTCGTCAGAGGTCTTTTTTAAAATAGGCTGTTCTGAATCAGTTGCTGAATTGGTCTCCAGTTCAGCATCTACATTAACACCAGGTCTAGGTATGAGTGTTTCTTCATCTGAAGTCTCTCTTGGAGTTTCTTGCCAAGACACATCAGAACTTATTGAGCGAATGTTCCGGCAGGATTCCATCTTCCCCTGCTAAATAATTTTTTTTATGAAATTAATATTATATAAGATGAAAAGTAGGCAGTTACTGCAATAATTTTAAGCGCTGAACCTTCATGCAGAAACAGTTCAATGTTCGAGACATAAAAAAAGGCTCCATTAAGTATCTGATTCCTCCATTGCAGCTTTTCATTCTATAACTATAAACTGAAATAGTCTTGAAGTTTATTCCATGTTTTTCAGTTTTAATATCATACAACAGTTTTAAGAAAGTACCCTAAGCAAATATTTTAGCTATATCAGAAAATGTATATAAGTAGACAGTTGGCAGCAGCAATTAGAAAACTTTTCTATATATTTTTTACAAAGGTCTCAAACTAATAAGTTGAAATTATCAAGAACAGTAAATCTGCACTGTACCTTTGTTATCTGGCTTCTTCTCTTTACTGCAATATCTCTCCCTTTGGGATCATGACTTGGATTAATGTAGTCAAGCAAATCTGACACACTGACAAGTTCCATGGAAATATAAGAAATCGGCATAAAATTTTGTGAGATTGTATGATAGATATATAACATATGTACAGCCACTCTAAATTTGAACAAGTTAACAGGAAGTTATGACACTCTACGATGCACAGATACTAGATAGTTAAAAAAAGGAGTAATGTTTGTGCTAGATATATCGGAATCTGATACACCAAACTTCAACAAACACCTGAACCCTTCAAATTTTGTTCTGTTGCAGTGTTCAAACCCATATCATGTCTTATATCCAAGTCGGTGACTAATTATCTATGCATTTTAGAATTGGCATTTCATCCAATGAAAATGAACGTTGTCCATGATTTCAAGCATTGTAAAGAAGACAGTTTGTCATAAATCAAACAAATTGAGCAATTCCCACAAGCCTGAACAAGACCATGAGAACAATAAAAGGTTGTATCAACAGTCACTGGCAAGAAATATCAAATAATTCCCAGTAAAACTACTTATTACAATCTCAAAACAAAAACTAAAAAGAGTTTCTATAAGTAGGGGTGGACATGGGGTAACCTTAAATATGCCTGACCTATCTCCCAGATCTAAGGCCAGAGCTTAGCCTATTACTTGACGTAGGCCTTTCTTTAAGGTTTGATCTGACCTTTTTTAAAGCCTAATCTGAGCCAAAAGTCTAATAAAAAGCTTATTTTGCAGTAAATCCTTTTAAATAGGCCAACAAACCAACCTCTAAATAGGTTAATGGACATAAGTTTTGTAGGTCAATTGGCCTAATCCTTTAAATATACTAAAAGTATATCATCTTGAAAGATTATAATAAAAAATTAATACTATAAAAATAACGATAATTTTATTGTTACATTATTTATATTTATTCAATAAGACTAGTCCATTAGGAAAAAATAGCTTTTTGAATGGCCAAAAGTCTGACCTTTTAATTAAATAGACTTCTTAAAAAGCATGACCTAACTTCTTTTGTAAATAGGCCTTGCCTCAGCCAAATCAGGGTTGTGCCACTAGCCCCTAGTAAGTCACCTTGCCTATGTATTTCCATCCCTACCTATGAGGTCTATTAAAAAACACCTATGCATAGTACAACTATTAAATTACCAGACTAAAAGACACCTATGCATGAGTAACAACTATTAAAGTACCAGATATGGCCAAGGACACTTTCACCATACCTTAGGTGGCCTTTGCTAGCAATTGATGTATCCGGCTTTTGAGTACCATTTCGTGCAGCTTCTTGTTGTTCAAAAGCCTTGGACTCAAAATACTCAAGCCAAGCAGCAGCATCCTGTGACATTTATCACAAAACTTCAGATTATGCAAAACTGTAATAATTCTCTAGAAGACAAGGGGAACTTGAACAAAATAACTTAGCCATTAATTTAATGAGAATCAGAGAATACCAAAGAATATGATTATAATGGTGATGCAAACTACTCAAACTCATAGAATTTGGACATGAGTCTAATTCAATCCCACAAAACTAGCTTGTAAGGTGAGGACTATCCAAGCTTTATAAGTTTTTATTTAAGCCATAACTCTAGTCAATGTGGGACTAAACACCACCCTCGAGACTATATTTAAGGCATCCCCCAAAGAGGCTGTAACTAAGTTAGGCTTAGGGTGACCACAATTAAGGCGGTTTTCCTACACAAACATTATACAGCCACATAATTTTAAACTTTAATCTATCAACTATATAATTACAAAGTTGTTTTGTATTATTTTTGTTATTTCCTCATCTTCTGAATTACTGGGTATTTACAGTACACCAGACCTACTTAAATGTGACAATATACCTGAGTCCGCAAGTCATCTGGGCCAAGTTTTGCCCGCAGAATTTGCAAAGTTGTTTGCTCATGCTGCACACTCAAAGGATATGCTTCCATCAATGAGAGTGCTATTGCTATTGCATGATAACTTGCAGCTGTCTGCACAGATTCAAATTCCAATATACAGATTGAAAAGAAGTGATGAGAAGTGCTATTATTTTGGTATTTCAGATGAATTTATATAAGTATTGAAACTAATATATGTACATAATTTTCTTAAAATAAAAATTCCACAAGTTTCATTCTCATTAATAAAACCCACCTTTTAGCATTTGCATTTTATTCAACATTCATATGAGAAAATCAAGTATTACAATTTAAATGAAGGATCTATCATAATTAAACAAACTTGGCAAAGGCAAGAAATAAAATGAAAATAAAACCTGAATATGATCTGGACCAAGTAATCTTTGGTTGCACTTTAGAGCTTTGTGAAGATATCTAAGAGCAACATGAACATTTCCTAGACCTTCCTCCATCATAGCCACATTAATGTATGTTGCAGCAGTGTTTGGATGAGATGGGCCGCATGTTAGATGCAGAAGATATAAAGCACGCTTTACATACCTGATTGATAACAGTTGCAGAGCCAATCAGTAAACAAATGAAATAAATCAGCACAAAAATTGAACTAACATTCAATAAATTCTAAATCAATATTCACTATTTTGTACTGATTATCTTTAATCTTATTCTGTTAAGAAAACCAGAATAGATGTATGAGTACAAGTCAGCAGTAGTTACTGCTTTGTAAAGCTTGCAATGCAAGCCAGTCAGTTAGTACGTTAGTGTTTAGCTTGCACAGCAAGCTAGTTAGTTAGAGGTTCACAGTATAAATTCAATCTTTGTATTAGTATTCATTTGTGAGAAAGAAATAAATAAAAGTATCATTTGAAACTTTCTTTTTCTCTGAAATTTCTTTAATTTGGTATCAAGAGCCATAGTTCCTAATGGCTTCTTCTTCCCCTCTGCCACCACCAACTCCACCGTTTCCAACCGGATCTCTCTCTACTTTGGTTCCTTTTTTGCATTCTCTCTTGGAGAATTTCACGTAGAAGAATTTTCCGTTGTGGCAACAGCAAGTTGAACCTGTAATCAAGGCTCATAAACTTCCATCGATTCCTTGTAGCACCAGAGATTTTGCTTTGGTTTTCTTCTTCAGATCGTGATGCCGGTATTCTCAATCGTGCGCATAGTTCTTGGGAACAACAAAACCAAATACTACTTTCATGGCTTCAATCGTCAATTTCCTCATCAGTTCTTCTAGATTTCTTGGATGCATAATTCCTATGAACTTTGGGAGTGCATTCATGATCATTTCCAGAAGCTCAGAAAGAAGATTCTCACTGAATTGAGTAATGTTAATCTTACACAAACATCGATTCCAAAAATCCTTCGAAGCCACCAGATTTGTCTCAACCACAAGTTAACCTCACACAAGAACAATCTACTGATGATTTACTAGATTATTCCTGTCCTTCTAACCGTGGCCATGGAACTCGTGGTGGTTGCGGTGGTCGTTCTTCTGTTCAATGCCGGGTTTGCTTCAAATATGGATACATGGCTTCATTTTGTTATCATCAATTCAATCCAAACTATCAACCACAGTTTGAACCTAACTATGATAATTCTTCTTTCCCAACTCAACCAAGATCTTACAACCAAACACTTGGCCTTCCACAGCACCTTCATCCTATACCTACCTTTGCCCTCAACCTAACCATTCCAATCCTTTTCCAAGTGCTATGGTTACTAATACCTCACCTGTTACATTTGCATCCTGGTTTCCTGATTCCAGTGCATCATTTCATGAGACTCTTGATACTCAGAATATTTAGCAGCTATCTCACTTTGAAGGACCAGACCAAATCTACATTGTCAATGGTCAAGGTTTGACAATTACATCTTCTGGTTCTTCTTCTTTTAAGTCACCTGTAAATTCAAATTTCACACTTGTCTTGAAAAATCTTCTACATGTTTCCTCTATTACAAAAAATCTGATCAGCAATGCAAGCCAGTCAATTAGTATGTTAGTGTTTAGCTTGCTTAGCAAGCTAGTTAGTTAGAGGTTCACAGTATAAATTCAGTCTTAGTATCAGTATTCATTTGTGAGAAAGAAATAAATAGAAGTATCATTTCTCTAATTCTAGACAATCCAATTAGGTAGTGATGAGAACCAGAAGCCTAAGCCCAAGGTGACTAAGTGTATGTATATTGTACGGAGAGGGAGGCATGAGGCACACCTGATCAAGTTTAGGATAGAGAAATTGCCTAACTGCCAATCTGGCAGTAGTGGAGAGAAGGAAGGCATTTGAGTCGGTTGTATGGAGAGAGAATTTTAGTGGAGGAAATCATGGAGGGGGGATGGGGGATGGAATTTTGGAACTGGGACCTTAGGAGAGATGAGGCCTCTCGAATGCTTAAACTGTGTTTGGTAGGCAAGAAATAGCCTGGAAAGGGAAGAGGGAAGTGTGTCAAAGATGGGGAATTGCATCCTTTTTGTAGGACTCGAAGTAGTCAGGAAAAATTTAAAGGAAAAAAGTGGGGCCCATGTAACAGAAGTTCCTCTGTGAACTGAGAAGAAAAGAGAAGAAATTAACATTGTTTAAAAACTCTACCAAACTTACCCTCATGTTACTCGTGAAAAATGGTGAGGAAAGCAAAAAACATGATTGATTATTAGCATGTTTGGATAGCTACCATAATTGATTCTAGGACCCAAAATCATGGTTAAAAATTGAAAAAGTAGAAGCTATTATTTTTTGTTTTGGCTTTCAACATGGTTTTGAAATTGATTTTGGAAAAATTGAATTTGATCGAAACATGCTATATGTTGAATACATAATTGATTATGTCTTCAACATAATCAATTATGTGCCTTAACATAACCAATTATGTTGATACATAATCGATAAAGATAAAAAAAAAAGCCGCTATCAAGACCATATAATTTATGTGGGGCATAATCAATTATATGGTCCCCTCTACAATCAATAGGTTCGTCTGCTAATGTCATATAATTGATTATGTCATGGACATAATCAATTATATGACCACAAAAATATGTCCTAAATCATTGTGAAGGCCATATAATCAATTATGACCTATGCATAATCAATTATATGGCCTATTTCTCGTGCACAATTTTAGAAAAATCAACCTACAGTTACAAATAAATAAATAACTAGCAATGTTGTAAGGGTAAAATGGTATTTTTATAAAAAAAAATAAAAATTCTTCGTTTCCTTTCTTTCAAACCAAACAACCTTAACTAAAAAAAAATAATGTATTTTTCGTATTGTGTTTAATGACACAAATAACCCTTTTATTTATAGATAATTTGGAAACAGAAAAATAAAAAAACTAATAAAGATAGGATCCCCAATTTGTAGCTATACAGGTTTTCCTATTTACAGAAGATAAAACATATCTTTAACTGAATAAATCATATTTTTAACACTCCCCCTCAAGCTACAGCATATATATCATGAGTCAAGCTTGTTACAAATGTCATCAACCTAGAACCCTTGAGAGATTTAGTGAACATCTATGCTAGCTAATCACTAGGGCTGATGGAGTCAGTAGTTATTTCTTTTAATAGTATCTTCTCTCGAACAAAGTGACAATCAATCTCTATGTGTTTAGTATGCTAATGAAAGACCAAATTTGATGCAATGTGGATGATAGCTTAATTGTCACATATTAATCTAATATCCTGAGTGTCTTCAAATTTCAGTTGACGAAGAAGTTGCCTAAGTCATGTTATTACACACATAGCTGCTACGATAGCATGATATTCAACTTCAACACTGGATCTAGTAACAATTTTTTGTTTCTTGCTCTTCCATGGAATCAAGTTTCCTCTAATAAGAACATAATATCCAAAAGTACACCTCCTATCTGATGGTGATCCAATCCAATCAGCATTAGAATAACAAATAATCTTGACATTGTCTTTGTCTTCATATAATAATCTACGACCTGGTGCATTTTTTATGTATCAAAGAATGCGTATTGCAACATCCCAATGACTGTCCCAAGGAGCATTCAAAATCTGACTAATATCATAATTCTAAAATGATGGGGAATGGGTAAGTGCTGAGAGTTTTGCACCTTCGCTTTGACATCATAGATTGTTTCGTAGGAATCAACTTCAAGAGAGAATGAGTTCCCTCCCTGATTCTGAAAATTAATCTCCATGTCAATCACTACGAGTGAGCGAGTATTGTTTGGGTTTTGCTTTTGTCATTATTGGTTGTTGCCACGGTTGTGCTATCTATGGTTGCATTGCTTCTTCTTTTGATGCTTGGTGGGCTTGTGAGACTGTTGGGTCATTTGCCTCACAAATTTTGATGATACCGTAGACTCACTTTCCGTCTCTTTGTTTATCTATTTTACTTGCACATTTCGTAACGATACTCTATTATTGATTGCATACAACATCAAGTGCAAATGTGAGAGATCAACAAGTGAAAGAATCATGAATAACTAACTACGTTATTTATAGAAAGTCTTTGCATCACTAGTAAAGGGCATAAGAGTGTTATAATCAACAATTAAATGTTCAAGTTTACCAAGATAAGTTTGGATATCCATGTTTTCCAATTTGATGTTCATCAAGGTCATGATTACACTATAGAGAGGGTGAACATCATTAGAATAAACCTTCTTGGCCTTATGTCATATCTCATAACAAGTAGGATAAGTCTAAAACTGAGGCTGTAGATTGGGATCAAGAGAAAATCAAAGAACACTATACAAAGATCAATTTGCAGCCAACGAGGTTGCTTGGCAATGGGAACATCGGTAACTTTGGTAGTAAGGTGGTCAGCACAGCCTTGGCCTTGGAACCACAATTTCACAACAACTCAAGTGTTGAAGTTGGTTATCCCAACTAATTTTTTTGCAAGGATCAGTGGTACAATGGTAAAGGTCACAACAGACATGGAGTCTAAAGAGAATCCATGAAAGACCATAGAAGAAAAAACAGTCAAATGGTTCAGAAAATAGTTTGACGGAGGTCACTGGAGGTGGAAAAGGGTTGGAGACAAGTCACCGACAGTTGGGTATGATGGAAAAAGTGTCACGTTCTAATCTGGGCACAATACGTGAGATTGACACACTAAAGAAAGGCAGCACATGAGGGTGAGTGCGGCAACAAACAGTGATGGGTGCATGGTGGTTGCCAGGAAAGGTCTCGACAGTGGTGAAAAGTAGCAGACAATGAAATATGACACTATTCATGTAGGCAGCGACACTATTCACGCGAGACATTGTTTACAACAACGAGGATAAAAATATCTAGAACCGTTGATACCATATAGAAAAATAATGTAATTTTGTGTACTGTGTGTTTAATCACAGAAATAATCCTTTTATTTATAGATAACTAGGAAACAAAAAAATAAAAAATTAATAAGGATAGAATCCCTTATTTGTAACTATATAGATTTCCTAATTTACAAAAGATAAAACATATCTTTAACTGAACAAATCATATTTTTAACACTTACAATTTTATTTCCAATCTATTTCTCTTAAACCAAACAACCTCTATTTTCACTTTATTTCTCACATATTTCTCTTTTCTTTTCTCATCTACCTACTTCCTCTCTCTCTCTCTACCAAACAAAGCGTAGTTTTCTTGTTCACCTTCTTATTTTCCCATGTAAATACTTCTATACCCTGGACCAGTGGACCTGAATCCTTTGATCAGGCCTGTCAATATGTAATAATATACATCTCTCTGTTTTCCTTTATAATTTTTCTGCTTCCTATCAGGCAGACCACAAGAAGGATAGCACATCCTCTCCTTTCTATGTAATTCCTTTTTTCTCACCTAATAAATTTTATTTTCAATTAATAAAAGTAACATTTAGTCATATCAGGTAAAAAACCAAGGCAAATTCTAATTTTGAAAAATCCATGTACACTTATACATCATTACTGTATTGCACAAGAACAAAACATACTTCAGAGCCAGCTCTGTATGTTGAAGTCTGTAATAGAAAACTGCAAGATCCCCAAAACTCTTCATAGTATCTGGATGATCCAGACCCAGCTCTCTCTCATTAATATCCAGAGCCTTTTGTTGATAAATTGTAGCCTGTGGTTGGAGTAAACAGCTCAATGAATTGGAATTGAATTTGAAGACCAAAAAAAGAGTAGATTAGATATTTTAGCATAAGTGCATCGAACTATGGTCAATACAAGACAAAAACTTGCAAAATTACAATCAATTGAATGTTATTTGTTTGACTTTATATCTTGGTTATATATGCTACTTTGGTTTTTAATGCAACATGTTGTCTAAAACCAAAACAGAATGACAACAAACAAGACCTGATTGAAGTCTCCAGTATGATATAAGACAACCGCAAGTAAGCTGTATGCTCCTGCAGTCATCCGATGATAGGGGCCACAAACTGCTACAAGTCTGGCAAGAGCCTGCCACCAGCAAATTATTGCAGTCATTATATGACAATACAAAAAGGCATATGCTGTTGAAGCAAATTGTCAGAAGTTGATAGAATTTCCCGACAAAGGGCTCTGAAGATATATACCTTTGTCCCATAGGTAACTGCATCTTCAAGCTTTCCCTTGTCTAAAGCTGTTTTTGATGACTCTAAGAGCTGCCTTCCATCTGCGGATGAGCATGCTGCTTGCTGCAAAAGATGTATCATATACAAAGTTTGGATCTATTAATAAATTTCCAAGATACTAGATGAGAGACCATACAATGGTATTGTCTTGTTTATTTTATTACCTTGTGAACTGGGACCAAGCTGACAATATCAGATTTGTGGAAGGGAATTGAAGAATTCATATCAAGATCCCTCGGAACAAGCTCAATGCCAACCTAACATGGAAGGTAACAGCAAAAGCAACTGTCAAGCAACAACCACTAAAATGTCATCTTTTATAAGCATTAGCAGAAAGACCATATATTGTAACTATATACACACAGGCGTATGGGGAAACCATTATGAACATCTTTTATAAGCACTGGCAGAAAGACAGGAACATAGTGCCAGTCTGTTCGTATTTTTTTAATAATTTTGATCTTTTAAAAGTTTAATATAATTAATTTGACATGGGAGTTTGAAAAAGAGAAGTTGGTGGTTTGGAGAACAATTGAAGGGTAAAACAGTCTAAAAAAATGTAGACCCCAAATGGGGGTATTCCCTTCATTATTGTTATTGTTATTATAAATAATGACACCACCGCAGCAGCAACAACCAAGCCTTATTCTCCCATCATTTATTTGGAAAGGCATCTCTCTCATTTCACCATTTTACAACCACATGTAAATGATGATGATGATGATATAATAAAAGATACAACATACTCAGACAACCCAAAAGCCATCAATTTCTATATGGGAGTTATTGCAGTTGAAAGGAAAGAAGAGGAAAGGACAGTCGGTTTGCCGAATTGGTGACAATGGTCAGGTTATGTGCTCAATAAGCATAACTTTCTTATGAGATGAAGGACCGAATCATGTTGACAAGGCCATCAATGCCTTATGAATGTGCAAACCTGCTTTTCTTACTGATAAATAATTATTAGAGGCCATTTTTTTATTAGTAAAAAAAATGTTTAACTTCAGAGTGGAGAGCAAAAAAGAAAATCCAGCTAACTTATACAATCTATTTCATGATCACAAATTGAACCTGTAATCTGATAGGGACTTGTTATGGGGTGCGTAAGTCTCACATCAAGTAATATGGGATGCTTGGTTGGAGTATTTAAGTGGGCATGGTTTTCCCCCTAAACACCTAGCTTTCAAGGGAGGGTTCCCCACGTGATCGGGAGCTCATCACAATCAACAAGTAATTATCATAGTGAATTATAAAATTTAGCCCAGAGATATCCTAGGAAATGGAAATATGAAAAAGATACAAATGTATGACTTCATTGCTATGCAAAGTTACAAACTACAAAGCAACAAATGCTGCAGATTCTATAGCCTACTTCCAGTACCTTATAACATAAGCCACGCAAAATCGCAAATTTCCTCACATCGCTGTAATTCAAGCTTCTAAGATCCCAATCAAATCGCTTCTTCAGAAACACCTCTAGCCATTTCCATACAAGGGGGTGGACTTTGCATGATTTATCTAATTCTCTATTTTCAGGAACACCAAGCAGCAAATTCAATGCAGCAGCTATGGATGTAGCCATTTTCTCCTTCTCAACAACAGCAATCACTGCCTGCAGGATGTGCTTGAAAGCTCGAACTATCATCTCATGAATACAAAGTGATTGTACATGTGATAGTTTTTCAGAAAGCTTGACCTATAAAGAAAAATAAGAGGTGTACATCAATGCAACATGGAAAAGACAATATAAATATTAAACCTGAGACACAAAATCCTTCTTCTTTTAGCCCTTGAACTAAAAACCCTCTAAAAGAAAAGTGCCAGACAGTACAGCTATTAAGTGAAAGATGGAAAACAGTACATGAGTAAGAGAAGAAACTCTGATGCCAATAGTATGAGAAAGTTATATAATTTGTGAAGAAAATCGATCAACAAGCAAGTCATATTTTCAGAGCTAGAGTAGGAATTAATAATTATATCATGAAGATGTTAACCAAATACTTACTCAGTTACTCCATGTCATGAATTTGGACTGTAGAATTTTGTAAACACACAACATATCCAACCATAAAAAGGGTACATGAAGAGCTACTCTTCGTAGATATCGTTATTTGTTACAACTACACAAAGTAAGAAGACAAGTTTAGAGCACTAACAACATGTCCAAGAGAACGCATACGTAGACCTCTAGAATGCATAAAATCAGTTAAGGTGCGTCCATCAACAGGAGAGAGTTCCAATGAGCCAAAATCTGCTACCTGTATTGTATATAATTATTATTATTACTAGAATAGGAATAATCATAATCTTATGATTAAAGACAACTAGGCAAATAAAATCCTATCATTACCAGCTTTGGGAGAGCAACATCCATGTAATATTTCTGACACAAGTCAATCAGGTCTTGCATTGACTGATTATAACATAAAGTAATTTAGGTCAGATGTTTGATGTAATAGTTTGGTTCAAATACTGGAAATTTTGGAGATAATTTGTTAGACCTAGAAGACATTACCTTGCAGTGAAGTCCAGTTCCTGATTCTTTTAACCGAGTAAAAGCTGCTTCAGATAACAAACCCTTCAGCATGAGCTCATTTTCTGCAGCTGTAGTTTCATGCGTGGATTCTACTGAGGGCAATGAAGCACTTTCAGGCTCTCCATTAACACGTGCCAGATGAGATTTGGCATTTTGGGATGCCAATTTCACACTTAGATCAGATTTATTATTATTATTATTGAGGGTTTTAAGGGGTTTCCCTAGCCCCACAACCTTCATTTCACTCTTAGCCAACAATGGTTTCTTATCTTTTTCTGTATTGTTGTGGTCTTGCAAATGTTGTATCCAGCATGCTCCAAGCTCCCATCTTATGAAATTGTCCAAATCGGGTTCCTCTTCCTCAAGCTTAGAAATGCTTTCTTTAATAAGCTTCTCCACAAAAGCTTGAGAAACTTCAAGCTCTTCACTCTCAGGCATTTGCATCTGAGTGGGTCTATTCTTCTCTGACTGAGTTGAGTTTAGAAGTACTCTCAAACTGCAAAAAATAATAAATAATTACAGGCCCAGAGGTCGTGTGATCAATAAGAATTAGATCAAGGGATCAATAAAAGAAAGCTGCAACAGAAGCCATAAATTAATAACAGACGACCTAGAAAAATGAAAATTGCTCCCAAAAAAAAAAAAACCAGCAACAGAAAAATCCTCCAAATACAAAAATCTATCGCTAAAACAAGTTTCAATTTCGTCCAAAGAAACCCCCAAAACAAACTTCTTTCAATCAACACATTCTACACTGACGCATCAACTACAAGACAGACATGACTGATGTCCAAAATATAAGACATAAATATCTCTCTCTTTATATATATATATATATAGAGAGAGAGAGAGAGTTAAATAGATGGATAGATAGATATAATCAACATGACAAAACTCTAAATTAATCAGAATTAAGATTCATATATATTCGCCTTCTAATAACAAAGTAGTTTAGCTTTACAATTTTTTCATATGATAAATACCCTCACAAAAAGAATACTAAGAAGGATCATTTCACAATGCAATCTATACAAAAAAAAAAATCCCAAGATAAGAAGATGAATCATATCTATTAAAAGTTAAAAAAATTAGTTAAGTTGTATGATATTAAGCCTCACAAAAAACTGCTATGAGCCTTGCAATATTTATAATATAAGATATAAGATGACTTTTTTAAAAACGTAATAATTTTTTTATGATAGAAGTGTTTGAGAAGTCTTTAGCCAAGAATAGGTGGTGTTGGCTCACTCTCTTGGCCCATGTCCAAGCCATGTTAGAAAGGTGTCCAAGCTGAAAAAATATTTTTTAATTGTGACACAGTGAAGAGGTATCCAACATGTGTCTAAGACATATCAAACAAGCGTTGTGACTCATGTCCAAAAAGTGTCAACACGTGGTTCTCCATAGGTGTATGTGCTCTATAGATTCTACATACAGCAGCAAAACATTAAAAAACACTGAATTAGATTCAAATTTTACAATGTTATATATAACAAGGAACATCAAAACCATGGTTAGATCTTATTCACAGACATAATTCTCACTGATGCTGTAGCTCAAGCTAATAAACTAATACTCGCTAATTAAGAAAATTAGTAAACATCATTTAATTTTACTTATCCCATTTAAAAAATGAACTTTTTTCCTAAACTGTTCTTCATTGAAACTTCGTATCAAGAATAAAAAAAGAGTCATTGAAAGCACAATTTCAATGAAGGGTATTTTGAATATTGTATCATTAAATAAGACGGAATTAGTTAAGGTTTGTTCCTATTTTGGTCCACTATGTGTGTGTGTGCGCGCGTGTTGGCTTCTATTTGAGTCCAAAGAGGCACCTGTTAATGTTGAGTGCATTGGCACCACCGTCTGGCTGATCAAACAATTCAATACTTTGATAAGATGAAGAGTTGGCATTTTCATTTTTTCCACCCTCAACTTTCACAGCAACCACATAACCACAATATCTTACATTAACAACACCTAAAGTGGTAATATCCTGCATGCAGAAGGTGGCGTGTTTATCAGTTATATGAGGGCAAAAATACAGCTCTAAAGCACAACTTTAACCAGTCTTTTTCTTTATAAAATTATCATACATGAGCAGCAGTATTCTCATCAGCAGCAATTCCTTTCAGTAGATTTCTCTCTATTAGATCCTTTTGATTTATTCCAGTAGCTTCAACTCCATCAATTTTGGAATCAACCTTACAGCTGGCAACAGAAGCATCTTTCAAGACTCTGATACTCAAGTCACCTACTTTCTCAGTGTAAAGAATACCATTTTCTGCAACAGAGCAGCTTAAATCTGACTCTCCCATTACATGTTTAACGGCCCTAATAGCTCTGAAAATGGCAACATCAACAAATAAGGTGTGGAGAAGGAATGCTTTTCTATCACGAATTTGCCTTTCTTCTGCTGTCTTGCAAGGCATAGAAGCAATAAATGAAAACTCTTTGGCCCAAGGAATCAAATCAAACTTCCCATCCCTTCCAAGACCACCACCATTTCCTCCCCAATTTTCATCCTCCACAGGCAGGGGAGGGAAAACTGAGGGTGATTGCGCCACAACAGGAGGAACAAGCCACGTGTTGGCTCTGAAGCCATAAGGGAGATTCCCAAACTGAAGGGACAAAAGGAAATATGAAACAACAGAGCACAAATAAGAGCATAAGAAAAATGGTTATCAAAGGAGGTGCACTCAATTAAGATTTTAAAAGACTTACTTTTTATAAAAAAAGTCTAGGTATTCAATCAAGATTTTAGAACAAAATAAAATAATCTTATGATATTTAATTAAAACTATTAGAATTTTTTATTCATACCACCGAAATCCAATGGTATTTAATTAAGATTTTTAACAACTTAAAAAAATCTTCTGATATTTAAAATCATACAAATTTCGATAAATTATTTTATAAATTGAATTTTGATTAATTTTGTATAATTTTTTAGTTATATGCATAAATATCAAATCTATCAAACAATTTCATTTAAACTTGTGAGACTATTCTATTCTCTCTCATTTCTAACTTTTCTTTTTCTCAATACACAACTTTTTTTTCTTTCTTGAAAATAGTAATTATGATAGAGTAATTAATATCTCTTTTTTTCAATCTACACGTTTCTTTGCAATGTGATAAAAAAATCTTTTTTTTGTCAAGTTAATTATTCTGATAAATTTTCATTTGAATCAATCGAAAATCTTCATTTATATGTTAACGAAAAATCTTCATAATTTTGAATTTATTGTTTAAATTTAAGAACAAGAATTATAAAATGTTAACATATAAAGGATAACTATAACTTTAGATATGTAAAGAATTTCATATAGAAAGACATGAAATTAAAATTAATTAATTATTAAAAGATTAAAAAAATTTATATTGATTTTATTTTTTTATCTAAAATTTATCACTTATTTATTTATTTATTTTACCAATTTCTTAAATGTTTTCTAAAAATTTATCTTTAACTCTTGTCAATATATTTCAAATTTTATGAATTCATATATTATAAATCCATTAAAATTTAAATTACAAAATAAAAAGTCTTTTAAAAAAAAAACTTATAAAATCCAAGAGACTTTTTTTATGCTAATACAGTATTTTAAAATCTTAATCCAATGCACCTCTAAAATGTTACGCGGTTCTTGCATTCTAGCTATAGCAAGTTACATATTATGAATAAGAAAAACAAATCAAAAGATGTTCGGTACCTTGTTACGTTCTGAAAATGCTTTCAAGAGATCATCAAAAGCCTGAAAATTGAGAAATAAAATTTGCAAAACTCACTGAAGTTAGAACTCGCCTAAACCCTCTCCAAAGTAAGCATTCAAGCAGAGTCAGGAACACTAACAGTATGAAAAGCTCTATTAAGCCGTGTTAACAAATCAACAAGGTTATGACTAAATATCTGCTGTTTTCCAACACTGTAAAATCCCTTTCTGCAAGCTTCAACGTGCACCACTTTCCCATTACATAGCTTCACCTAAGCATAACCGAAGAGATTTCATCATTTTTCAATTCTCGCTCAAAAAAAAAACAACAATCACCAAGGTTTAAAAAGATTTACATCAAAGGAGAAGAGATGATCGGCCTCCGATATCTCCTGAACTCGTCGTCTCACTGTCTTCTTAATATCTGCTCAAACTCACGTGTTTCAGAAACAGAAACAGAAACGAAGAGAAGAAATTCAGAGGAAGAGAGAAAGAGGACTGTACATTGGAGAGGAGGAGTGAGATGCGAAAGAGAGAAAAACTCGTAGAAGCTGCCGAGCCTAGGGCACGAGTGGCTCATCTCGTTGTCTCCGTCAACCGCCGTCGCCGTCGGCGGCGCGTGAGAATTCCCATTCTTCGCCGCCGACGAGTGGCCGAAGTTTGTCGTACAGGCCACGATGTCCAGTAACCGTCTGACGTGGGCCACAGCGCTGTCTTCGTCATAATCCTCTGCCACGATCCAAATCAGAATACGACGTCGTATGCTTAATTAATTTATTCTTTAATTAATTAAAAATAATCGATAGATTAAAACAAAAATAACTCAAAAAATACCTTCGATCAAAGTGAGGACGCATGGCTTCAGTGCGGACACGTCCACCGTGTCCTTCAATTGCTGCCCTCTCACCTTTTATTATATACACAACCTTTGTGTTAAGAAATATTGAAACTAAAATAACAAAAAAAAATGAGTAAACTTACTCTATTTTTTTTATTTTTTATTGAAACTATATTAACGTGCAGTAATCTTTATTATTTTCGTTCATAAAAAGTTTTTTCTAGAATGTGTGTACACAAAGAAAAAAAAATTATAATTACAACTCACGTGAAAATCAAATCAAAATAGAAACTACAATCTCTCACTAAAAAAATAAAAAGCGAATATGATCAAATCAAAAGACATCATGAACCTCTGCGGTGAATTATTACCGTAGAGAATGCGGTGACATTATTACTTTAAAAAATCTTAACTATTCATTAAATTTTACTATTAATATAATCTTTTATTATAAAATAGAAATTTAAAAATTAAAATGGGAGTTTTGAAAAGACTTAAATAATTTTTTTAAATCAACTTAAATCATTTTTTATACTTATAAAATATAATATTTTTTAAATTTTAATCTTTTAAAAAATTTATTTTAATTTTATTTTTTAAAAAAAATTTGTTATAATTTATATTATTAAATAATAATATTAACTAATAATTATACTAATCTCATATAAAAAAATTTAATAGAATAATTATATATAATTTT
>JAMLFT010003585.1:0-21670 GCA_026544285.1 Pachyrhizus erosus | reverse complement strand
AGATAGAATACGTTTAATCCCAAATCCCATAACTGAAATTTTAAAAATCAAGTTTTTGTTAAATCATATTTTGTTTGTCATATAGTTATTTTGAAAATCCAATCCCAATTTAAACCAATTATTTATCCATTTATTTGTACTATGAGAGTTTTACAACATAAGAAATTTTATAGAAACTGTTCCTTGTGGGTAGGACATTCGTACTTTACAAAGTATTATACTATAATTGAATCGGTACACTTACCGAAAAGAAAAAAAGATAACACCTACCCAGTTACATTATTTATTTGATAATTCAATAACTAACTGTATTTTTCGATCAAAGTCGGTAAATATAAATTTAAATAGAAAATATGTTGTAAACTTAATTTTTGATAAAAATAAGTTGACTATAAAATTATTTATGTTTAGATATTTTTTATTCAAAAGTATATTGATAAAATAAAAATTATTTAATCAATTTAATGTAACATGATTGATAAATAATTTTATCGCATAAGTATGTTATTAGAAATTCAATTTTTAGAGAGAAAAAATACCTGATTTCATTAAAAAGAAAAAAATTATTTAGATAATATCAATCAAAATTCCTATCTTTCATATTTTTATTGAAAATATATAAATCAAAAGTACTTTTATTTTAAAAGCAACCTAGTTGTTATTTTTAATCTAGACCCAAATTTATGCCAAACCTAAATTACAGAATTATTTTAAGAAAATTCAAATATAATACAAAATTAAATTTAAAGATCCAAAAGCATATTTGAAGTATCAAAGGGTAGTCAAACATACCCTAAATCGTCATCTACTTTTTCCACGTGCCAAATCCTTCACCATTTGAATCCACTCCAATACCGATTGGCGTTTGGATATGGATAAAACCATAATATTGTGATGCTTTATAACGAAAATTTCCGTTGATATTGTAAAAAGTATATATAAATCATCGTTATAACTTATTCCTTACATAATAATACATCATATTTACAATGTTTATATGAATAGTTCAGTTTAAGTTAAAAAGTATATATATGTGGGCACAAATAAGTTGACTATTTGTTAGAATTGGACTTTCTTTTTGTGCTGGCACATGCCTATCCAAAATAAATCAGCAGAGGCGTATCCAAATAAGCAAGTACAAGTTATTCTTTCTTTTCTTTTCTTTTCTTTTCTTTTTTGGTAGTGGGAGACAAAACAAGTACAAGTTATTCACAAGGTAAATAAGCAACTAAATAGGAATAAATATAAATGGGGTGTGTTCCTATATCATCACCCACTAAATAACCCCTAACCTTTTCACATATCCAATATTTGACTATCCTTCTTGCCATTATTTTGATCGGCTAGGTGCCTATGGGGTAATAGTTGTTACCTCGGATATGCGCATCATCAATTTTGAGAGCTTCTGATGTTAGGTGAAACATGGAACGGAGGCGATACTGTACTTCATGTTGCTCCCTGGTCTAAGAACTATGATGTAGTCAAGGTAGTAGAGAAGTCAAATAAATTGACTGAAAAGATGAAGAAATAACATGATTAATCAATGAAAATATGGTTATCGCTTTGCACGATGATGTACATAAAGCAGGCATCTTGGTGTGGAGGGCGGTATCTGACCTTTTACCCGTGGCAAGAAAGGTCTATGGTCCATCATTTGAATCGTAAAAGTTAGTGTCAGGCAGATTAGCACTATATTTGGAGTTCGTAATTGGAAAGGCGCAAATTCTTGATCTTCTACTTTGCAAACTTCATTCCATGCAGCCATAATAGAACGTAAGCCTGCTGCTATTATGTGTTCTTTACTCCAAAAGAAGAAGAGTTAAGTTTCTCCTTTTCCATTTTAATCACTATAGATGACAAGGATTAATTTAGGCATAGTATATTTCTCTCACTTATTTCATTCCTCCTTGTGTGGTTTCAACTGTAGCTCAATCAAATGATATACTAGTGAAAATTAAACACCAGAGCTAAGATGGAGATGCCCCTTCATTATGTAGCATATTTGTGTACTGCTAGAGAGATCTAAGTTGCTAGCTATGTGAGCAAATTGCCTTGCAATCCTTACCTCATTGGCTAACTAATATTTGATTAATTTAATAAAATAGTTAACTACAAAACGTACCAAAGATTCCTGCTACATTTATGCGTCACTATTATGACTTCACTGACATCCTTGTTTGCAAGTCATTATGCTCGAGTCAATTCTGACTACTTGTGCCTGCTGTTTATCATTGCCCTGCATTGCCAAACTACTTAGTTTTTCTGGGTACAGAGGAGGACAGAGGAGGACGTTATTCCCAGTGTTTCAACTAAATAAAGTGTTAGCCAAGGGACCATTGTTTTATTTACACCATGTTTTAAATCATAATTATACTAGCAATTGCGGTCACATTTAAAATCATGATTTTGGACCAAAGTCGGTGATAATTAAGCCATAATTATGGTTTTTCTTTATCTCTCTGAAACATTGTTAAGTATCCATGTTGGAGTTGTCAGGAATTAAGGAGAAAGGCATCAATATTAACTCAATCAGGAGTATTGTCATATGCGTTAATAAATCAAGGCAATTGTTATAGCAATGGCAGCTACATACCAATAAAGGAGAAAGGGTGCTACATTTATTTTATTCAAATTCCATAGTCTAAGATGGAAAGTACATGGATCCCTGTTATTTTAGTCCCAAGACAAGAGACACATACAACACTACACACAAACATTCTTAGAGTGACACTAATCAGAAAGAAAGAAACAAATTGAAAACTGGTGCCTATCTATTTCTAATCTGTTCCCAGGATCTCAAAGTGCTTTTTTCTTCCTAATTAAGCTGAACCATGGTGTCATATGTTGCTCCGGCCTTCCAATCACTAGAGATAGAATTCCTGGCCTGCACCCAATAAAGCCCTGCACTGCCACTCACTTGGAACCTCAAGTAGATGTCACCCATTGGTGGGTTGCTATAGTCAAACATTGCCCCAAAGGCCCTGCGCAGTGGCTTCCATTCTTGGCAATCTTCCTGCATAATTCACAAAATTTGAAGAATCAAATTTAGATTAAAATTAGTTAATATAAACCAGTTTATAAAAACTCATTTATTTAACTCATTCAGAAACTGATTTTAATTAATTTTAACTTACAGAAAAAACTTTTACATTCTATTTTTCTTCCCATGAAAAGCTTATTCCAACATGGTCTAATCATTAAGCAGCTGAGCCATTTGCATGTCAAAGTTTATATTATGGAATTTTGTTATGCTGTGCATGTAAGTGCAACCAATCAAATATATTATACCTGGAACAACTCAACCGCAGTGACATCGTATGTTCCATCTACATAGAGAACCACGACAGCAAAATAGTCGGGGTTTCTGCTGTGTTCATGGACCTTAAACACGACATTATAGCCAGTGTAACTACAGGGGACCCTTCTGTACTCAATATCCACTACACCGTATTTGAACAACGCTGCTGATGCATCTGCGTTGCGTCCTAATCTCGAGTAGGCGCGTGGGCTCATGATAAAGTCTGTTCTGTCTCCCTCACCATAGTCTGTTACCACCACGTATGCTCCATTTTCATCGCAATATTGTGGTATCTTGCACCTTGCCTGAGTCATCACCGTTTGTTTCGTAAATGAATAATTATTAGCAACTACTACTCAATTTATTTTTGGATAATATGCAATCATGTTTAATGAATTTTGTGTATTACGCAATCTATCAAGATAAAACTCAAATTAACAGCAACAACAGTACTATAAGTACTGTATCTAAGTTTTATCTTCTTTTTTAATAAATAAATATTCTGTTTAAAGGATGATGAAGCTTTTTCTTTTACTAAGGACTTGAAAATATTGATTATTGAAAAGGGAAAGGGAAACAACCTGATAGCATGCACCACAGCCACTTCCATTCCTCCATAGTCTAGACACTCCTGCTACACTTCCATCGTTCACCGTCCTTCCATATTCGCCAAAGCCACAAGCTCCCCCTGAAATATAATTAACATCAATTGACCAATCATATTTTATTTGTTGTGTCATTCTGTTAATAATAATGATTTTCTTTTACAACTCCCATAGAAGTATTCTTGAAATACGTATCTAAAAAAAAAAAAAAGTGAAAGATAAAAAAGAATATAAATGTTAAATATAATATCAAATATTTTATGTTGAAATAATGGGGGCATAGTTTCAAAAGCTAGTATAACGTCACACTACCACAGTGCACATTTTACTTCTAAAATGCATACCCAGGGAGGAGCATGCATCATCAAAGTAAATTATTTAAGTTTACTTTTGGTGTAAAAATATCAAGATCATTATTGAAACATGCAAGAATGGGTGTATAATTGTATATCCTAATTCCCAGCCAGCAACCAAATGTGCTTGGTACAAATAATTTATATGCACTATCACATGCCATGGTTATATAGCTAGCTAGCTAGAACTAGAAGGAGGCTCATACTTGGATTCCCATAGCAATCAGGGCTACCATAATAAGTTGCTCTGGAGTCTGTAAAAGAGTCCTGTGAGCTACACAGTGCAGGTAAAAGTAGTATGACACAAGCAAGGCCAAGTTGGTGCTTAAAATTAAGTTCCATGTCCGAATGACAAATTTTCAGAAAGGAAAGAAATGCAGCAAGTGATCAAGAGTGACCAATGCAATGAATTATATGAAACAGGAATGACTAATAATGATAGAATGCTTAGTGAGATAGGAAGCAAAGATATGGGGTCATATTTATAGTAATAGCCTAAGGTATAGATAGTACAGGTGGTAGTCCACTTTTTCTCCCACTCAAGGACTATGGATTGCGAAAGGATTGGGATAATGATGTGTACATTTAGACCCTAGCAATATTAAAAGTCCAGGGTCCTTCGTATAACATTCAAACTGATTTATTGATACAATGGCAAAATGCCTAACTTGGCTCTATTATAACAGTATTCTAGGAAGGTCCATGCACTTGCAGTTCCACTCAACGTTCAGACGCGAGAGAGAATTTTTATAGATATATACTACTCTTTATTTTTATTTTGTTAGAAAATGTTTTTCTCGTATCCAAGGAACCCTTGAGAAACAAGAAGAGATAACAAAAAAAAAAAAAAGTTAAAAATGATAAAAAGAGGGAAGTAAAAACTCGTAATTATTTTTTAAAGTATTAATTGTTATATCTACTTTATATTATATACCTTTTTTGTTTTATTTTATTATATTACGTATTATATTTATGAATTTTTAAAATCTCTTTATGTTTCTCTCATTTCCCTATAACATATACATCCTTAGAGGTAAAATCATCCTTATTTTTAATTGATCATCTCCCCTCAAGTTTTCTCTTTTTCATTTAGTAGAAATGATAGTTAATTATTCCGCTTCTTCGAACTGGTTACTAGTTCTGAATACTAAATTTTATGATGGATTACATTTTTCCACCATTGTTTGATGTATAATTTAAAATTTACGACATGTTTTCAATTGGATTTAACTTTGATTGAAAATATTAGTTTTACTTTTTCCATTTTCTTACATCCAATTGGTTACTCAGGGAGAGGGCAAACACCAACCGTGTACCCTGAGGAGAGGGTATACATAAAATCTTCAGCTATGTTCGCATCACTATAGCATTAAGTTGTGTCTAAATTATGAGATATGATTTTGATGTTTTTCTTGTTAAATATGTGGTTTAATGCTACAAATTGTTAAATGTCGTTTGTTGGGTCAAAACAAAACCATAAATATCTAAGGAACAAAGAATGGAGTGAACCTTTGTAAACTCAAAACCATGTATATTTATTTATACCCGTCTGCCACTGTTATTTATTTAAAGGAAAAATATTACAAAGTCCTCGGATCTATTTATATTATAAACTCTTTAAGTTCTACACGTGGTTTTACCATTAGTCATTTAACTATATGTTAATAGAAAGATTTATTAAAATAAGAGTTCAATTTTAATACATTATCCATATAAAATTTTATACTGTTAAATAGAAATCGTCTTACATGTATTTTTATCCTTATTAAAAATTTTACATTATTAATTAAATAGAAGTTACTTTATAAATATTTTTTTAAAATAATTAGTATAAAAGTGAACAATTCTATCATATATATAATTTATGATTGAATGATATATAATCTAAAAAATCTTTCCACAATTAATACATTCTAATTAAATTCTTAATACAGTACATATAATTTAAGATTAATAAGACAAATTAAAAATTGAGGACACCTACTCTTAAAATGAATAAAGTTTGAAGGGTTTGCATATTTTATCCTCATTTAACTAATACAAAAAAATTAAAATTGTATGATTTACTGATGACTATGTATACTTAAGAGACTTTTAAGTATACTCAAGATCCAAGTACTACTGAACCTACAGCTTTTGAACAAAGTTTTGAATTCATGTCATGAATTAAAAAAGAACGTAGTTAAGAACATAAACTCTAATAATGATAATTTGTAAAAAACAAATTGATAAAAATTAGTTATTAATAAAAATAATAAATACTTTACACATAACATAATAAAATACAATAAAAAAATAACAGACATGTAAATTGATAGATGAATCTTTAGTCTTTAGTTTAAACATTAAACTTAAATATAAAATTGATCTTTAAAAAAAATATTTTTATTTTAATTTTTAAAAATTTTATTTTATTTTGGTTTTTTAAAAATTTTTTTATTTAATTATTTTTATTGTCAAGTAACAATATGAAATAATATCATAATAAAAATTTTAGTAATATAATTACTTATTTAACTAGTTAGTTACATGTACTTTTTTAATAAATTTTATTTATAAATATTGATCTATTTAAAATAATTAATAATGTTGATTTAATTAATAAAAAATTTAAAAACACAATTTAAAAAAAATATTTTATATTATTATTATGTCAGATTTATTGATGACTTAATTATTATTATTAATATTACATCTTCATTTAAAATATAATAAAAATAAAATTAAAAATATTACTTAACAGTTAAAATCAAAAAATTAAAATAAAAAAAAACTATTTTTCAAAACTCAAATTCATATTTAATGTTTAATATTGTGATATAAATAAATAGATGAAGAACTATAGTGCATGATTATTGATGAAGATTCCACACCCACTTAAAGCTCTAGCAGCCACGTTGGTTGTAACGCACCCACAGATTCAATATTTGGCACGCTATAAATGGACAAATTGTAATTGAATTGCTTTGGCTCGTTCAGGTGAAAAGAAATCATTTTATGGTAACAGTGATAATAATAATAATATGTCTCTTCATTTGTGCCTGCCGCCAAGTTATTAGCGATTTTATGGTTGCCAAGTAGAACTTTAACTGCAGATAGATTCCCATCATTATGTAAAATTTATTTTTCTTTGATTTTTCTTCTAACACAGCCAGCAGAGGGCTTTATTTTTGTTTATATAAAATTTATTTTAACAAAAGTAAATTATAAATACTACGAATCCATATCTAGGATGATATATATTATTTATTTTTTTACTGGCCAAAATCATTTGTAAGTATATATTATTAATTCAATTTCTGTTAAATATTCTCATTTTTACATTGTTAAATATTTCTGAAGGATAAATCCGTAGAAAGTACTCAAACATTATTTGTTGATATTTCCCACGGATTATCCTTAGATAATTTCCGACGAATTGATAATTACTGACAAAATATTTTATCAGAAACTCACTCAAAAATTCATACATAATTGTTGATAAATTTATCCATCAATAATATCTATAGAATTTTTTTAAAAAGAGTTGTCGATAATTACTTACGGAATTAAGAATCCGCCAATAACATTCTCTTACGACCTTCTTATATAAAAAAAAAATTTGATCGTCAGAAATCCGTCGGTAAATCTTTAATTTCAACTAATTTTTAGCTTTGCTGATGAATTTTGACTATCTGTAATATGGAAATTTCTTGTAGTGTATATGTACATTTGTTTTTTTTTTTTTTAACTGTAACACACTTTCTAATGCCAATGGATAGGAGTGTTAAAACCAAACAAAACTATTTTAAATCGAATCAATCTAAAAATAAAAAAAAAAGAAAACAGATCATTTTGAAAATATTTTTTTATCATGAAAATTGAG
Source organism: Pachyrhizus erosus (assembly GCA_026544285.1). Classification (NCBI taxonomy): domain Eukaryota; kingdom Viridiplantae; phylum Streptophyta; class Magnoliopsida; order Fabales; family Fabaceae; genus Pachyrhizus; species Pachyrhizus erosus. The sequence goes on along the minus strand of JAMLFT010003585.1, from coordinate 13,549 downwards.
TCTAATTAAATTGGACATTATACATATATTAAATTGTCTTTTATACCCTCGTATAAAATATTATTATCCTAATTAAGTTTTAGGACTTGGTTTTGATAATAATAACAATAATAATAATATATGTGTGTTGAAATTTTTTAATTGTGTTAAATTGTGAGTTTATGATATTGACAGTAAATGACTAAATAATTATAAATGATTTGTAATGTTATATATATATATATATAAGAGATTTATAAAATAGTTACTATTATGTGTGTGTTTTATTTTTTACAAGTATTTTTTTTTAAAAGATAATTGTGTTTAAAGTACAGTTGAACATTACACCTCTCTGGAGATTCCAGTATTGGTTCACCACAATTATATGTCTAATGTTTTATTAATTTATTATTTATGGTTATGTAAATATCACATTTAATAGTTGATCATGATTTAATTAGTTATTATACTCTATTTATGTCAACTTATTTTATTAGTTGTAAATTTAAAAATAAATATTATAATTATATAAAAATAAATTAAAAACTTATCAATTTAATCCAAATAAAATTATAAAATATCAATTTATTTGCTTAAAATTTGATATTACACTTTAAACTTAACTAAATCTAATAATATATTGCTTTATATTTGATTTAAATGGTTTTTTAAGGAACTCAATCGAATCACATCACAAATACTCGAGGAAATAAAAAGTTCCTTCTGACAAAGCTATAGTTTGCTGCTGATACAAGCACATCATAACACTTCTTCGATACAGGATCATAAATACGGAGGAAATAAATTAAAAAATTAAGTTTAAATAAAGTAAGACAAATATGTTATTTAAATAGGTAGAAATGGAAGAGAGAAAAATAAAAATACATATTTAAATAAGAAAAATGATGAAAAATAAGTAAATTTTATAAATGTTTTTACAATAATAATAATAAATTTAATTTAATAAAACTAAAGTTTTATTATAATAATTTTTAATAAAAATATTTTAAATTTCTTATATTTTTTTATGTTATATAAAATTATTTAACATTAAAAATAGCTATAAAAAAATCATGTCTCTCACCTCCCCCAATTAATTCCCCATTTTGAAAAAAAAGAAAAATATTTTTAAACATTACTTTTTTTTTTTCTTTCCATCCTTCTTCTCTTTATCCAAACAAAAAACATAGACCCCCTTTGATTCTCTTATCTTTAAGAAAAAAAATCTTTTCTAAAACAATTCTACATTATTTAAGAAGTAATTATTCATTAAAAATCTATTAAATTTTAAAAATTATTTTCAAAACAAGTATTTTAAAAACTAAAAAACATAAATAGCTAGGAGATAATGTTTTCTTATTCCCTTTTTCTATTTTTCTTCAAGTGTTTTATTCAAGTGCTCAGGAGATAAACTTTTAAAAAACAAAAATAAGTTAAGGAGACAATGTGGTAAAAAACCAATCAAATTTTAAAAATGGAAAATTATTTTTGAAAAAATGAACAAATAACGCCATACTCTTTCTCTAAATACTTTCAATTCCTTATACTTTTGTCCAACCTAAGAAACGTAAGTGTGTATTTGATTCCATTTATGCCATGCGGGACTCTTAGATTCGAGGGCAAATGTAAGTCACCCATAGTGAAGGAGGCATCCAATGAGCAATGTTTGAAATTTATTGGAGCTGAGTAGGTGCTTCTTAAGTCCAGCCATCCATGTGGTAGCTCCTTCCTCATTACACGAATCTGCCAAGAAAAAGGATGCTGAACACGCACATGTCTTACAAACCGGACAAGGATTGTGCTCTGAATAATTTTACTTTTTTTGTTAAATCCACAATTATTTTAATATTAGAACTTCCTTTATTTATCTTTTGTTTGTTTTATGTGTTAAGTACCCACGGTCAAAAAAGCACTACACGGGATTTCACACTACGGAGAATAAAATGCGAAACATTAATTAAATAAATAATAATAATATTATTATTATTTATATATTACCAGTGGCATGTTTGTATTGCCGTTGAAATTGCGGCAACATTAATTCTTATACTTCTTCACAGTAGAAATAATAAGGAAGATGCTTCTAAAAATATAAGTTGGAGTTTCCTGAACAACAATCCACACATGAACATATCATTGAATCCATATTTTGCACGGTTAATAATAACAATTTTGATGCAAAACAGGATAATTATATTTATATAACTTCTATAACTCAATGAAAACTAACCACATCTACCACCAAGCGTAGAAGTGAAAATTTTATCACTCATGACAGTCTTCTTGAATAATTTTGTAATTTTATTTAATTCAAACAACTTGAGATAAAAACAACATTTGAACTTTTACATACCCAAACTGATCTTAGCATCTCATGTTAGCGAGGTGATGAAAAGACGGATGAACAAGAAGCGTTAAATGTATAAATCGCCATTAAGTCTTCTAATTCCCTTAAAAATAACTTATTTTCAAATTGTAAATTTTATCAATGAAAAATAACACATTTCGACCAAAAATACTAACATAATTATTCACTGTATGGATGCTAAATTAAACAAATGGCTTGCTTACCTACACTCCACCAACATCAATGTGCAATCTCATACATTAATTTAAGTAAATAAATTAATACCTAATGTACCGACTGAAATAAAATACATCTTTAAAGGCTAAACCCACGTTTTCCCGCATGTATCACAAACTCCTTACTGTTTAAAATTTGTGACACTGTTTTTCAAATTTGCTAAACATTACCATTAATGGAATTTGATTTTCGTTCTAATACTGCCAAAAAAAAACATTTTGAAATAGAACGAATCAGAATACGATCAAGTGTACAACAGAAACCGATCATGTGTACAACATATTAGAAAACAAGTAATGGTAGATCCTTTTTAGCCTATTGTTTGGGGGAGGGAAATACAGTCTTCGGTATTAACAATGATACTCCAATGTCCGCTACTTGCTTGCCACGGTTGAACAATTGGACTGCTGATCTTCTTGATCTTCATCCATTTCAGCTTATCTACTTCTATTATAGACAAAGAATTTACTAAGAATAGAAAGCAACTATCGCAAGAGACCATGCAGAAACAGCCTTTGATTGAAATAGTTAATATGTTTAGCGCAACACACGTTTTACCGTTCTTTATACTTAGTAAAGTACTATCTTTACTTTCACCCATCCCACCTCAAATAAAAAATGCCGAAAAAGGAAACAAAGGGGGATATTGTTTTAAAAAGCAAAAAGTACAATCACTATAATGGCTATCAATTTTGACAACACACTCCAAGGGAACATGCCACTTAAATAAGATAATGCAAAAAAATACACAGCCAAGACTAACGTTGCATATTCCTGTGTAAGTTGCATATTTAGCAAATGTGTAAGTTGCATATTCCTGTGTCTCCCTTACGTCTGTCTTCAACACGTGTTGTGAAGCAAGCACCCGGCTAACAAGATGAAACTAAATCAGGTCAATTATCAATTAATTACAAGATCCCCATTTTACAACTAACAACACGTGTTGGTAAAAAATCTGGCTTTGGGGCTTCCTTTCTACACAAACTCATGGTTGGTGCAACCATTAGACCACGCTAGACAATTACCTATTTTACAGTGACAAACACCAAAAGCTTAAAGCCAAGTGTAAATGGAAAAAATTATAACCACAGGTGACAGCTTAATCGACCAATGCCAGTTTCATGTGAATTTAATTTCTGAGCATCACAAACAACCCCGCAAAGTAATAACAAAGAACCATAAGATTTAAAAAGAAATGTTGGTAAAAAGGGGAGAGCTACTCTTCTTCTAGGATAACATTAAATTAATTTTGAAGTTGCAACAACTGTTCAATACAATAATGACTACAGATGTACTTTACCTGAACTCCAAGAAAATAGCAATTTAATTTCCAACTCAAATAAGCCGTGCCTTTTTAAGGTCAGAAACAACTCCACGATCTTCAGATCCTCTATCATTGTATATAACCTGCAAAAAGACAGTTACTTTAATTTTCAAGGCAGATAAATTGACAAAAAGAAAGTGTCTGATGGCAAGTACCTTATCTATGATTCCATACTCAACAGCTTCGCTAGGGCTAAAATACTTTGGACGCTGAATATCAGCTTCAATTTGCTCAGGTGATTTTTCCATATGTTTCGCATACAATTTAACCTTTAAAAAATTAAACATCATGCATGTGAGTTGTTACAATAATCTTTCAATCAGCCTTAGTTAAAGATAATTAGTAAAATCTACATTCTTAGGAGTCCGTATTAAATCAAAAGCATGCACAATTTGATTTTGAAGCCCAAATACAACACAATTCATAATCTCATGCTTTGTGGTTGAAGGGAACCAACAAATGTTTGGCTAATGCTCAACAAATTGACATTTCAATATTTTGAAAGGACTATCCACTGGTCCACATAGCTTTACAGATAACAAATATCAATTACAACTCAAACTTGACTATATAAAATTAGATTGAAGTACTAACCAATTCTGTCTTCACATTATTGACTTCTCTTCTTGCAAGGTTAACATCCGTTGCTTGACCTTGAAACCTTGCAATTGGCTGCAAATTGAAAAAGCGTACAGTTAAGAAGTTTGGACTTTGGATACAAGATCCCCAAAAGACATATAATAAACTAAGAAACTGAAGTGCACATTCATGTGCTTGCACCCAATGTAAGCTTTTGGGATAGTTAGGTGTTGTTTGGTTTAAGAAAATGTTTTCTGTTTTCATTTTTTTATTTTACTTTTAATTACAAAAATGCCACCTTATGTTCAGTTTATTCCTGTTTTCAAATATCTGTATAGAAAACAGTGTAAAACAACTTTTATTGTTTTCTGTTTTAACAATTCACAGTTTCGTCTTTTGAAAATGGGAAACAGAGTAAAAAGTGAAAATGAAAATAAAAAATGTTTCTCAAACCAAACAGCCTCTTAGTTTGTAAAAGTAAGAAATGGTTGAGAACAAACCTGTCTTATCATTATTGTTGATGATGGCAAAGCGGAACGGTTTCCCTTTGCACCAGCAGCCAAAAGCAACGCTGCTTCTCCCCAAGCATTACCAACACAAAGAGTAAAAATCGGAGGCTTGACATACCTGTATCAGAACAACTTGGCTAGATTTTTAAACACAAACTTCCTATGGGGAAAATTCTTCAGGTTGGGAAAAAGCTATAGAATAAAAAGAGAATGTGTCCTGTTCTGGAGTAGGATTGTACAGGAAAAGTAAACATGGTTGTTCCGTAATAAATATAAACATTTGACATCATGTTCATTTAAAATCTAATAGATATTAACATCGTGTTGTTAACATCCAGGAATATTAATCCAAAAGAGAGGAAGATAAGGAATGCAGTATAGCAAAACTATGGAAAATTGTTGTCAAATACAGATCAGCATTTAGTGACATCACAGTCAGAGTTCATGACAAAACACATCTGGGAAACTCACAACCTCTAAACTGGGTTAGTTATATACATAAGCTGAATATATTATCTCCATGAAACATGAAACACTCAGCAAAAACAACAGTTTTAGATGAAAGAGTTAATTTACAAATCTGACAGTCAGTTGAAAGATTCTTTTTTCCCATTTAAATGAAACTAATGTAGTAAATAGTTGAAGAGCTTAACATGTGTAAGATAAAGAAAATAAATGACATTATCACAGAAAGGCATAGTGATAATAACCTCATCACGTCATAAATTGCAAATGCCTCAGTCTCATAACCCAACTTCTCACCTCCCTGAAAGAAGGAAACAAATTTCTATTAAACAAATGAATACTTTAATGGAGATTGTAGCACCATTATTCTAGAATCTTACGATTATTTGCAGTTCTTTAGTAGTCACACTATAGCCCAACATTATTGATTCATGTAGCCACCTCCTAGTAGGATAAGGCTGAGTTCTTGCTGTTGTTATTATTGTATATGATATTCTCATAAAACTGGGTAGCTCTCTATCTCTGCTCTTAATACAAACTTCTACATTTTAATACCAAAAGAAACATAGTAACTTTTATTGTTTTATTAATTTCATTTAGCTAAGCTATTTAAATATTATTAAATTATATATGCTAATATATGTGTCTTAGGCAGAGGTTTAGCATCATTGTGTCTCCAAAAAAAACATTAAACTAAACCCAAAAAATATTATAATTAGTCATAGTTTCTTGAAGTTTCAAAACTCATCCTTATTATTCTTTAGTTTCTATGGAAACTTGATGGACAAGTGTTGTCATAGCCCTATATGATAAGATTAGATATGATCTTGTTAAAATAAAAGAAATAGAGGAGTAGATTGACTGAAACCGTGTGTTTATATAGGTTAATTATATTAATTATACATAAATAGAGGATATTATGTTTCCTCTAAATCAAAGATTATGTGCCTATAAACTGCAATTATTAATAAATCAGAATATTATATTCTAATTTTCAACACTCCCCCTCGACTGAAGATTACTAAGTTTTCAGTTTGCTACAAGAAAATTTATTCCAAATAAATAAATAGAAAACATAAAAAATTGAGCTCCACCAAAAAACAATAATTTGAAAAGCAACTCAGAGATGTTGAAGAAGTTGGAGAGAAATGCTAGAAAAAAATAACTTAGCCAAATAACTAAAATCATCATCAACAAGAGAGAAAATTCGTGGTAAGCAAAGCAAGATTTGTTCTTCTTAAAACCACATTTGAAAGTTTCAAACCAATAATGTTGGGGACCAAAATTATTTAAACTTGACACACGGTCTACTGCTTCTAAGACAGAGACGAAACCAATGCATTTGAGACATAGTTGGGACTAGTGCACCTAGGACATAAACAAGGACCAACGGGGACTAATGCATTTGGGACAAAGATGGGGCTAGTACATTTTACAGATAGGTAGATCAGAATATTTCGATCATGATGATGATGGTCTCGTCGAAAAACTCGTTGGCAACATGGTTGCGGCTGACGGTAGGGGGCGACGACCAAAAAGTTCTTCGTTAAAAAAATGAGCGGCGAGCAAAAGGGTGAACCTGCAGCAACGTGAACAGTCATTGGAAAAGTCGTCGGTGGTGGAAGAAGTGGTTGGAAAAGTCGTCGAAAAATCTCATAATAGAGGTTGCTAGAAAGTGGATAGCAAAGGAAGGAGTGAATTAGAATTATACACGGTTTGCCAAATATTTATCTCTTAGGACAGTAGATCCATCAGGCAAGTACAATTCTTGAGATCAAACTAACAAACTATAGATACCATGTTAAAATAAAAGAAACAAAGATGTAGATTGGCTGAAACCATGTGTTTGAATACACAGCAAATGTGTGTTTATATAGGTTAATTACATTAATTATACATGAATAAAGGATATTTTATTTCTTCTAAATCAAAGATTATGTGTCTATGAACCATAATTAGTAATAAATCATAATATTATATTTTGATTTTCAACAAGAAACAAATCAGTTTTTGCTCTCTTCTCTATTTCAAGTACATGCTTGTATCAAGGTGATAGTTTCAACATATTATTATTTACTATTCAATATTGGTCCCCTTTACTCAAAATCCTGGCTCCAACACTTTTGGTAGATCTGTAGCATTTAGATATGCTTCATCCTCATAGGATTGGGCCTAGACTTAACCCAGCCTAGAACCCACACCTCTTGCCCAATGCATGCAACCTGGTTGTACCTTAAGCTAGTTTGGACTTAGCTCGAGAGCAGCATTTTCTGTGCATTAAAATCTAGTGAGAGCATGGATTAGTGCACTCGTCAACACCTCTATTCACCATAATTGCTAATATATATGTTTACTGTGCATCACAATTTAAAGCAACTGCCACCAACATTGTGCTTATCAAAATTTACATTGATATGCGTTTCAGATTAATAAGAAAACTTAGCGATTAAGAAAGTCTTGCAATTAGCACATCAGGACATAAGTAGGTATAACTTGAAAAAGGAAAACCCCATAAGCATGATTTTTATTGAGGTGCATGGTACTAGGGAATAATATACTTACTAATTCCTAAAAAATAAATGCATTTACACTACAAACTGATTATATTTCTAATGAAGTTGCATAATTTGATCTATCATATCAACTTCACTATCACTCCTCTAATGCACACACTCCATACTCCCCTCCCTCTTCATGTTTTATTCCCTCTTACAACACATCATTCTACATCATGCGACTTCTGTAATATGCACTTCAGTAATAAGGCGAATGTTTTAAAATTAAATAAATCAGTTATCAACGCACATCAAGCTATGAAAAAGTATTTCTCATGGAGAAGACAATATCCCAGGCCAAAAACATAGAGAAACACTACTTACCTTAGTTGTCCCAGTGGAGTTTATGTATAGGTAAATAGGCTTATCATCATCTTCGTATTGAAGGTAAAGAAATTCAGCTAGTATCAACTCAGTGACAGATGGAACAAGAGACATGCCCAAATAAACAATTCGATTTTTGTACAAGTAAGAAGCCAAGTCTGGTGGAGGTTGCTCCCATGCACTTCCCCTTTGAAAAGGAATAACCTATCCAAATTCAGAAAAAGAACAACAAAGCTGCATAAATAGTATTGATAGCATATATTGTGCTGCAATGTGCCATAAAATATTGAGAAATGCTAGTAACATGCTTTTTTGAACACACTCTATTATTGGCTAAAATTTATTGAAAAAAACAAATTTCAGTGGATCTCATCTCACATTTAATGAATCTCTCTCCTTATTTTGCAGTTTTCAATAAATTTTAACCAATAGTAGAGTGTGTGTTAGTAAGAGTGTGTTGTTTGCACTTCTCAAACACTGTACATTACAAGTTATACCACTTAATCACATAATATATAAATCATGCACCAACAACTTTACAACTTAAGGAACCATGCAAGTTACGGAATGATTGTTTGAGACACTGCACAGCAATGACCAAATACAACTTCTATTACAGCATAGATCTACATAAATCAGTCTCTTTTCAACAAAAGAAAAACTTACAGAAAATTAGAAGAAAAACAAAAAAGAAGCACAGTGATTCTATACACATAGAGTCAAACAAAGACAAATAAAATAATAAAAAAAAGAGCTCCCTGTCCTCTTCACATACCTACCAAAAAGACTCTGAAGAAACATTCCACTGACTACCAAAGAGAATCCGTCAGTAAAAACTATCCCTTATCAAGTAGACAAGCATAAGGACAAAGTGACAAAGGAACATAAAAATGGCATGTGAGGCAAGGTGCCAGAAGGGATCAGCGCCTCTTGGCACCTTAGGAATGCCATTTCTAGTTCAGGCAAAGCAGGTCTTATAAGTATGAGTAGAAAAATTCTCTAATAGCGCAGTTATTTAATTTGCTATCCACTATGATAAATGGGGATAAAGTAAGCAGAATGTTAAAAGAATCACTAGTTGTTAATCTTTGGGATTTTTAGCATCAAGTAGTTTGGGGTTTTTCATTTTTGTAAATTGAACATCATAATCTCTGATTTGTACAGCTGTACTATTGTGCTTGCAGACTGAGTAGTTTATTTATATAGAAAATCAATGGAAAAAAGTCAAATATTTTACTGTTTTATTTTTACAATGTTAACATTTTTCTATGGTAAGGTGTGTTGTGCTTTTTATGAGCCTCTGTTGCTTCAGGGATTAAGGTGTCATTTGGTAAACATGCTAGGCCAAGACAGAACATAACATGACTTCAATTCGAATTTTGGTTTCAAAATTGAAATAGAGCATGTGGTTAAAAAATGGTTGACTACCCTTAGTTTATTTGTTTAAAGAAGAAGAGATAGGATGGAGAAAAAGGAGTGATATAAAAAAGTGTGTAATCCACTAGTTATTTTTACTTTATTTTTCATCTATTTCTATTCACCTACCTATCTCTTCTCTATTTCTTCCCTATCTCTCTTAAACAACACACATTTATTTTCACTCTATTTCTAATGTATTTCTATTCACCTTCCTTGTTTACATCTATCCTATGTCTCACCTAATATGGTCGGCTACCCCAATAAACATTTTCTAACTCTGCTTCCAAGAGAAGGCTATTTTCGATAAAGTGTGTCTTCTCCACTAACAACTTTGTTTTGTTGGGTGTGATTATGATGATTTAACTCAAGGACTCGTTGATACATTTCAAATCCCTGATTCGTAACCCACAAACCGTGTTCTAAAACGACCTTGGCCATCACCAAAACCTCCCCACCTCTTCATAATTCAGCGTCAAAGTCAAATTACACACCTCTATACCCAACTCACGTTCAAATTGTATAAATTCTACGTACTGCAACCCATTTTGTTCAGGCAAAACGAAAACTATAAACCCTACGACTTCGTATGTGTGCTTAATGTTTAAACCAAAAAATTCACACTCGAAATTATCACAATACACACTGAAAAAAGTTGACTGTTCACACCAAATAAGATTGTAAACTATTGCAGTATTCACGCCAAACCGCCAATCTCTTGTCCAATTTGAAACCAGCATCGGAAACGCGATGTGAAACGTGGTTGAGAAAAGGTGGAGAAGTGGTACCATAGTAACGACGCCTCGTTTAGCGTTGGAGCCACGAAACGACGCCGGATTGAGGGAGGAGGGTCGGAGCTTGTGGCCAGAGAAGAGGGCAGAGGCGCTGCTGATTCCGGCGCAAGGAGCAACGAAGTTGGTGGAGAGAGAGGTCCTAGCGGAGGAGGTAGGGAAACTCATGGCTCTTATAGAGGTTACGGTTCGAGATGAAGAGGGCAATGCCAGCATGGGTTTGTTGAGTGCGAAACTAGAAGCTGTTGCAGCAACCTCCATGGTGAACGAGAGTCACTGGGTGAAGTAAAAAAATAGAGATACTAAGAAGTCACGACTTTTAAATGGATGTCCTTGGGTTGGGCTTATTGGATCACGGCCTGGTCAAATTTTATGTTGGGGTGTATCTTAGAATTTGCATTTTTTTTTTCTTCACTATTCAAACTCTTAAATAACTATTAAGACCCCTCACCTTGTCATAAATGTGATTTATGACAGATATCTCTTAAGTTTGACACGACCGAAATATAGAAAACAAATTTTTGTTGTGTTATGAGGTCGGCGTATCTTTTGTGTAAGAAATTATTGTTGTATGATTAATTTTTTTTAATTTGTTTTTAAAGGAACACAATTAATAATTAAATATTTGATTTAAGAAAATAACTTAATAAATATAAATGAGATAAAATATAGAAAATGCCAAACTAAAATCATCCTACATGCACAATATGAGGTTTTATATATTTTTAATATTTATAGTGTTTTTAAAATATGTATATGAAAATAAAATTATTCTTTTTAATTTTAGTATTATATCATATATAATTACATTACAATTGAGAATGTTGTTTATGAGAGAAATTTGTGATATTTAAACTTTATTATAAATTTTTGTTGTCTTAATAATAATAATAACGTAATACTTGTATGAAATTTATTATATATATATATATAATTGAGTGTTCATTTTCAGTGTTATGGATATTATATTAACATGTATTTTTTATTTTTATAATTAATAAAATTTAATCATATTTATTGTAAAAATAACAAATAGCATGAAAAAATACATATAAAATAACATATTAAATTAATTCAAAAATTAAAATATGAAAAATTATAGTCATATGCATACCACATATACACAAAAGTTAAAGAAATTCGTTTAGTTACCACTTAATATTATTACGATTTAAGTTATTTTAAGAGATAACATAAAAAATACATATAATAATAATATGTTATGATTCTTATAATAAAAATGTATTTTTATCATAAAGAAAAAATAAAATTGGTTATATTAGTTTAAAATATATTTTATGAAAAATAATAACTAAAGATGTATTTTATTACGTATGTATTTTAATTTTAATTAATTGATTGCTATTTGTTTTGCAAATAAAACTTATGATTTCTTTATTAGTAAATATTAATTCATATTTATGTAATAACTTTTTAAATATTTCTTTCATCTTTTCATTTGTTTATAAGTATTTTTTTATTAATTTATATGTTTTAATATTTTTAGTCAATAATTAAATTTTAAAATAACTTATAAGCAATCTTGTATAAAGTAATACTGAAGTTGAACTTCATATTCATAAACTAATTAGAAAAATAATATTTTTTCAATTCAAGGTATTATAAAAGTCAAAATTAGTAGACCTTTTTACATACTAAATATATAATTCTCTTTTACATACTAATTACGTATTAAATATACATACAAAATAGAAAATTAAGAATTAATATCACCACACTTATAATTTTATAATTTCAAAAATTAAAATATCTTTTTATGTTTTTATACGAGAGCAAAATGTTTACGATAATTATTATCTACTATATAACAGATTAATCAACTGAGTGAATAAATATACTTTTTTTTATAAAAAAATACAACCATTCGCTGTATTTTTTTTATAATTTCTCCACTTATAAAATCATGATGTAAAATTATGATGTAATTAATATCAAGCAAACTAATGAAAATTAATATAAAAGTATCAAAATGCTTACCAGTCAAACTTAAATAAGAAACAATAATAAGCAATTCATTAAAATAAAAATAAAAATAACCATAATACTTACTCTTACAGATTTTTGTTTGTGTTTGTAAAAATAATGAAATATATCAATTTAATGATTAAAATCATAAATAGTAATATATATTATTTTAAATTAATAACTATTATTAGTATTAAATTTAAAATTATTATTATTTATTTTAATATCATTAAATACTAATTTAATATAATTATATTTGTTTTATCTCATTAAGTTGAAAAATATCTATTTGTTTATATAATTTAATTCATTGCTGATTGTTAGGTTAGTTAAATTTGATTAGATGAGATCAACGACTATTACCAAATTTAAGTATCTATTAATATCTCACATTATTTTTAAATAATTAATTTTATATTATTTTTATTAAAATATATTTTAATAATTAAATTAAAAATAAATTATATTAATATATTTTTTATTGATTTATTTTATTAATTTATATCCTTGATTATTACTTATTATGAATTATTTCAGATTTAATTATGTATTTATAAAATTTTTATTTTAAATTATTAATATTTTTGAAATATATTTTAAAGTAAATATTTAAAAAAAAAATTTATTATCTAAATTGACATTTATTTAGTAAAATTGTATAATAAATAACATATTAATATTTAATATAAAAATTAATTTAATTATTAAAATTAACATGAATATATGAATAATAATTTATTAATAATTTATATTTTTAATTATTGCACATTATTAATTATGTTTAATTTAACTATATATTTATAAAATTATTATTGTTGGTGAAATATATTGTATAATTACTAATTTTAAAAAAATTATGCATGAGTAATAATATGTTGTGTAATGTTATTATTTGGTATCAACTTTATCAAAATTAATATTAATTATTAAAATTATATAATAAATAACGTGTTATTATTTAATATAAAAAAATTTAAAATTAAATTTTAATTATCAAAATTATATATTAAATATCATTTGTGTAAATAATTTAATTT